>ML663456.1:1370806-1463883 GCA_007570785.1 Antilocapra americana | reverse complement strand
TAGACTCGTGGACTTTGTGGATGAGGGTAAGGGTGGGATGATATGGGAGAAGGGCATTGAAACAAGTTAATTATCATATGTCTAATCAATCGCCAGCCCAGGATTGATGCTCGGGGCTGGTGCAGCGAGATTTCCCGGGGGGGAGGGAGGAGGGAGGGGGGTTCTGGAGGGGGAGCATATGTAAACCCATGGTGATATCATGACATTGTATGGCAAAAACAATTAAAAAAAAGAAAAAAAACAGAAAAAAAAGAATAAGTATTACAACCAATGAACACAGGGTGTCTTATCATTTATGTAGGTCTTTTTGAACTTTTCAATGATAGTTTTGTAGTTTTCAGTAAACAAATATTATACTTCTTTAATTTATTTCTAAGTATTTTATTTTTTCCACTACTATAAATGGAAATTTTACCTTAATTCTCTTTTTCAATTTGATCCTGTATCCTCTAACTTTATTAAATGCATTTGTTAGCTTGAATGGCATCCCAGGTGGCAATAGTGGTAAAGAACCCACCTGCCAATGCAGAAGACATGAGAGACAGGGGTCAATCACTGGGTCAGGAAGATCCTCTGGAAAAGGAAATGGCAACCCACTCCAGTATTCTTGCCTGTAGAATCCCATGGACAGAGGAGCCTGGCAGTCTATACAGTCCATGAGGTCGCAAAGAGTTGGACATGACTGAAGCAATTTAGCACACATAGCTTGAATAGCTTTTAGTGGATTTCTATATATAAGGTCATATCATCAAAACAGAAGTGATTTTACTTCCTTTCCAATATTTATGCCATTTATTCATTTTCTTTTACTAACTGATCAGGCTAGACACTCTAGTACAATATTAAATAGAGATGAATGAGAAGGAACATCTTCTTGTTGTACCTAATCTAATGGGAAAAGTTTCAGTCTTTCACCATCAAGTGTGATGTTAGCTGGGGCTTTTCATAGATACCCTGTGTCAGGTTGAGAAACTTCCCTTCTATTCCTAGTTGGTGAGCATTTTTATCATGAACGGTTGTTGAATATTGTCAAATGATTTTTATGCATCGATTGTGTGCCTGAGTTTTTTCCTTCATTCTATTAATTATGTGTATTAAGTTATATGATGACTTTTAATATGTCAAACCAACTTTACATTCTAGTAGAAATCCCACTTGATTATGGTGTATAATTCTTTGAAGATTCTTTTGAATTTGTTTTGCTAGTATTTTGTTGAAGATATTTTTGTACCAATATTCATAAGAATGTGAATCTGTAGTTTTCTTACAATGCCTTCTCAGCATATTACTGACCTCATAGAATGATATAGGAAGTGTTCCTTCCTCTTCAATTTTTTTTGAGGAGTTTGACCAAGGTTTTGTTAGTTCTTCACCTGTGAAGCTGTCTGGTCCTGTGCTTTTCATATGTTGCTTAGTTGGATTTTCTAGTGGCTTTTATTGTTCTTTTTTTGAGATTTTTTTTTTTTGGTCTGTAGTGTTTGGGTCATATGTCTCTTGTTTTGGTATCTATAAAGTTTTAACCTCATGGAATGAGTTGAAAAGTTTTGCCTCTTCAATTTTGGGAGGGAAATTTTGTGAATGATTGGTATTAATTCTTCTTTATATATTTGGTAGAATTCACCACTTATTTTGTTCTAGGATTTTATATGTGGGGAGTTTTTTAATTAATTGTTCTATCTTTTTACTTGTTATATCTATTCAATTTTTTCATTATTTATTGTCAGTTTTGGTGGTTTGTGTTCTTCTAGAAGTATATTTGTTCCAGTTAATGTGTCCAATTTGTTCACATACAATTGCTCATAGTATTCTTTATAGAATGGCTTCCCTAGTAGCTCAAATGGTAAAATATCTGCCTGCAGTACAAGACACCTGAGTTTGATCCCTGGGTTGGGAAGATCCCCTGGAGAAGGAAATGGCAACCCAATCCAGTATTCTTCTCTGGAAAATTCCATAGACAGAGGAGTCTGGCAGGCCATCATCCATGGGGTTGCAAAAAGTCAGACATGAATGAGGGAAAAACACACATTCTTTTATAGTAATTTTTATCTCTGTAACATTAGTAGTAATGCCTCCCCTTTATATCTGATTTTAATACTTTGGATCTTCTTTGTCTTTTGTCTTGTCTATCCCATGAATCATAGCCACATTGGCCTCCTTGGAGTTAGAGGTCCATATCTTTAATTCAATGAATTGGCTTAGATTATCCATGACCCAGCTCCATGGCCTGAAATTGTTCTGAAGGCAATAAGACAGAGCAGATGTAGGTCTTATCAAGCTTGTTTCTTCCCTCTTATGGATCACTGTTCTTTATTACTTGATATGTAGTGTCTTGAAACCCCGTGTTTCATATACTGAGGTTATTTTTTTGGTTGTTCAGGTGGGAGATTAAATATGGTCCACCTTGGCCAGAACTAGAAGTCTTAATAACTTATTATTTACAATTACTTGGTGCCAGCACAGGGTAAATATTTATTACAACAGCAGGCCCAAATCTTTGTAGAGGATTTTGTTTACTATATGGCACATAGGGCTTTAAATGTAGGGTCATCTGTTACCTCTTGTGAATATTTATATTAGGATAGCCTAGTCTAGTCTTTTGTTTCAGCTGTGACTTAACAATTGGAGTTTCAGATATTATTCTCATTAACTCTAGTAATACAGAGTTTTACTTCATCATAAGCAGGAAAAGTAGAACAAAAATGGTTTTAGGCTCTGATTACACAAAGTGAAATATTGTTGAGCACCATTGGTGTAATGAACACATTTCTTAGGGTAAGGAGTATGAGAACAGGGAAGAAGAAGTGAAAACCCTTCTTTCAAATCCTACATAGCAAGCTGTCAATTTTTTCACGTACCATGTGTTATAGAACTCTAGACTAAGAAGAAATCTTTCCAATCCCAATCCTTATATACTTTTCTACTAGACCTCTTCTCAGGACTTTAATAGCTAGGAAAGATGGTTAAAATAACTTCTCAGAGGGAAAAAAAGTGGATGAAAAGAGAATTATTTGGAAAAGTGGTAGGGCTTGGTCTATAGCATGTGTAAGATCCCCTGTAGTTCTAAACCCATTTCCAGAATATCAACTCTATACAAACAAAGCAAGAATCAACTATAGTTTTCTAAGATGTAAAGTAACCAAACTGAGACCCTTGACAGCTAGAATGTTGACCTATTGTCATTGTTGTGCTTCCACAAAAGACATGGTAGTTTTGCAAAAAAAAAAGTGTTTGCAGTTTCTATATCTACTGTGTAATTAATGTGAGATATTTAGCTATAATTCTCAGTACTAAGCACCATCACCAATACCTCCTATCATCCCAGAATGAGCATAATCTTCATATAAAGAGGAAAAAAACATAATAAAAAGGCAAGGTTGGAAAGGTGGTTCCCAAAATGCTTCTGAGAAAGTGAAAACAATAATAAAAGTTTAAGCATAGATATATTTCAAATGGTAAACATGCATTCAATTCCCCAAAATGTTGTAGAAAGCACAAAAATGTTGAAAAACTTCTTGGGAGTTACAAATATGGAAATATAGAATGAACTGTGGGCATCACATTTTTCTGTACACACTTAAGAATTTGCTTCTAATTTCAATGTTTTCTTGCTCATTTTGTTACTGAAATGATATTTAAGATAACTGCTAGTGAAACAGAATACCTTATAATGCATATTCTCAGATTAAAAACTCAAACCATTAACAAAATGAAAAGACAACATACTGAACGGAAGTATATATTTGAAAATCATATATCCAATAAAGGATATATGTCCAAAATATAAAAAAACTGCACAGCTAAATAGCAAACAAAACAAAAACCAACCAAACAAAAAACAACCCAAAACAATCTGATTTTAAAATGCATAGAGGATATGAATAGACATTTCTCCCCCCAAAAAAGACAAGTAGTCAATGGGTACATTAAAAGATGCTCAACATTTCTAATCATCTGGTCAATGCAAATTAAAAAAAATGATATATTACCTCACACTTGTAAGAATGACTATCATCAGAAAGCCAAGGAATAACAAGTGCTGGAGAGAGTGTGGAGAAAAGAGAACCTTAGTTCACTGTTGGTAGAAATATAAATTGGTATAGCCACTATGGAAAAATGTATGGAAATTCCTCAGAAAACTAAAAACTACCATATGATCCAACAAGTCCACTTCTGAGTATTTACCAAAAAAAGTCATACTAAAAGATATATGCACCCTTATGTTCATTGCAGCATTATTTACCAAATAGTCAAGGTTTGAAAACAATCTAAGTATCCCTCAATGGATGAATAAAGAAGTTGTGGTATATATGTACAATGGAATACTACTCAGTCACAAAAAGAATAAAATCTTGTCATTTACAACAACATGGATGAACCTTGAGAGTATTTTGCCAAGTGAAATAAGTCAGAAAGAGAAAATGCCATGTGGTCTCACTTATATGTAGAATCTGAAAAGCAAAACAAATGAACAAAGAAAATAAAATCCATAGATATAGAAAACAAAAAGGTGGTTATTGGGAGACAGGGGATGGAGGATGGGTGAAATAAGTGAAGGGGGTCAAAAGGTACAAGTTTCCAGTTATAAATCATGAGGATGTAATGTACAGCATTACAGATGACTATAATCAGTACTGTAGCTCTGATTTGAAAGTTGTAAGTGAATAAATCTTAAAAGTTCTCATGGCAAGAAAAAAAATTGTAACTTTGTATGGCAACAGATGGTAGCTATACTTGTTGTGGTAATAGTATATGTCAATGTTGAATAATTACATTGTATACCTGAAACATGGTGTTATATGTCAATTACACCTCTATTAAAAAAAGAAAAAGAAAAAAAAAGCAAGAAATGTCAAGGAGGGGATTGTTTCTGTTTCAGTTCAATGGACCCAAATGTTTAATCTTAAGTTAAATTAGTTGTCTCCTCCTAAATTCTCAGGGCTTTATTCTAAATAAGTTTTCCCCATTTATATAGCACAGCACTGATGTTACTGACAAATTCCAATGTAGCATGCAACAGTGGTTCCTAATTGCTTTAGCATTTATCATTCACAAGAGACAGGAGGGAAATTTGTCTCATTTTGTACAGCTCAGTTGCATTTCTTATCTCTGAAGTACACTTAAGCAGCAAACTGGGACTGAAGGTAGCTGCCTGAAAACCAGCAACCATTAAAATGCATGTCTTAGAGGAAATATGTATTGGTTTTTCTAAAACAGAATACAGTTTAGCCTCATTCTGTGCATTAATTTTGCATAATTTCTCTTTTGCACATTTTATAAATTAGGGGCCATGATTTGGTTTACCCATATAGCCATACTTACATTTTCCAGGTTCTGCCTTTGAGTTCAAAACATTTAAAAAGGCATTTTGGTGCATTTCCAAGATGCCCTTTGGGGTCAATTAGCACCTAGTAATATTTTTCTAAGCAGTCACTGGAGGTGCTTAACTAGTGCGTTCTTAGGCATGTTTTACCTGACAAGTCTTCTGAATAGGTTTTATGCTTTAAAGAAACAGTACTCCTTCACATTCTATGGTGAGCATGCGGCTGCTGTATGTGATTTAGGGAGTGGAGATGCTGAAGTTCTGTTCACATACTCTTCAATGTAAATCTTTCCAGCTGTCAAGTTCTTCTGATTGTCAAAGCAGCCACAATGACTATGCCTACTGTTCCAGGAATCCAAGTTCCATTTAAATGTGAATCACCAAATGAGTATATGATGATTATATAGACTAAAAAGCACACATGTACCTATTTCTGTGGGGCTGTTTGGGATGAAAAAATATGCATCTCTGGGCTATGCCATGATAAATACAGATTGCCTCCCTTAAAGAGAGGATTAGAGTTCATATATATCTATGTAGATGTGTATATATACACATACATATACACACATATGGGCTTCCCATGTGGCACTAGTGGTCAAGAACCTGCCTGCCAATGCGGGATGCATAAGAGACATGGGTTTGATCCCTGGGTCAGGAAGATCCCCTGGGGTAGGAAATGGCAATCCACTCCAATATTCTTGCCTGCAGAATCCCATGGACAGGGGACCCTGGCAGACTACAGTCCATAGGGTCTCAGAGATTCCAACTTGACTGAAGCGACTTAGCATGCATGCATACCCACAAACAGCTTCCCAGTGGTAAAGAACTTGCCTGCCAATGCAGGAGATGTAAGAGACATGAATTCCATCCCTGGGTTGGGAAGATCCCCTGGAGAAGGAAATGGCAACCCACTCCAGTATTCTCACCTGGAGAATCCTGTGGACAGAGGAGCCTGGTGGGCTACAGTCCATAGGGTCGCACAGAGTTGGACACGACTGAAGTGACTTAGTACACATGCATACACAGATACACATTTTAATTACGTATTTTTAAGATAATTGCTGTTGTGGACACTTTCTAATAACTACGCATTCCCACAGTGATATTCTTTTACATGCAACTTCTCAGGTACATCAAGTCAAGCTGTACATTGAACTTCATTGTCCACAAACATAACCCATGTAGCTTGTAGATTATGCACATGATGTGGGAACTGCTTCCTGCCCTGTAGCCCATGTGACTCCACCAATCCCCTCCCCTTTGCCGCACTGATCCTTGAGCAAGCATGGGTTCCAAAGTCTTTTTACAGTGTCATTCTCTGTGGCAAGGGTGATTTGGTAAAAGGAATCAAGGGGGTAATCATTTGTCTAGTGTTCCTTTAAACCTTTGGCTTCTGATTAGGCTGACAATAATTTGCTAATATATTCTTGACATTTAATTCATTCATCAATGCAGAAATGTTTTCTTCCTGTTCATTGGTGTATTTTCCATGCACTCATATTCACCTTCCCAGTGGTTACAAAGAGGTAAATGAAAAATGAGCCATTTAAAGGGCATGAGTAAGTAACAAGAGAAGATGAAAAAAACCTGTAACTGATTACCTTAACCATATTGACCTCTTCTACTTAGGATTCATACATTATCAGAACTGACATGAAAATTCAAGTTCTACACTGGGGACTTCCCTGGCAGTCTGTGTTTCCACTGCAGGAGGTATGAGTTCAATCTCTGGTCAGGCAACTAAGATCTCCCATGCAGGAGACAGAGGAGATGAGGTTTGATCCCTGGGTCAGGTAGATCCCCTGGAGAAGGAAATGGCAAGCCATTCCCATATTCTTGCCTGGGAAATCCCATGGACAGAGGAGCCTGGTGGGCTCTGGTCTACGGAGTTGCGAAAGAGTTGCACATGACTGAGCAACTAAACAACAGGTAGAGATAACAGTATTCAGAAAAAAAAAGATGAATCTCCACACAAATAACATTCATGAACACATTTATTGCGAGTAGCTCTATGGAAAGGCAAGTCAGATATATGTATAAACACTATACAGAGTTGCAAGGTTGTCTCCCAAAACTGCAAATGAGATGTTTACAAAGAAAACAAGAATACAAGAGTATTTACAAAGGAAGACAAAGCCAGAGCAACTCAAAGCAGATCTGTGAAAGCAGAAAGAGCAAATGTAATGAACTTTGGAACTGGAACATTTTAGTTTTTACTGACCAAGTTAACTATCTCTGATACCAAATGAAGTGGAGAGGTCACAAAATTTCGTTCCATCATTGGTTTTTCTTAACAGCAGCATAAACTCGTAGCTGAAAGGTAAGTGATATGTTGGTATACTGACTCTACAAAGATTCCTCCAGCACAATACTGAATAAATTAGTTGTGTCTGTAAACTAAGAAGTTGTGTCGAAAGACTGCATATTTGTTATGCTGTACCTGTGACTATTTGTACCTGTTACTATGTGTACTGTTGTGTATGAGGTTTCCCCTTCATTTATTCAGCAAGTGTTACACCTGTGCTGTACCCTGTCGGCTGGCAGCCTCTGAACCTAATATGCAAATAAAACAAGAGAGCATTTTCCCCCCGAATCTTTTCTTTCCACAATTCTGAATGATTATGAATTAACTTGAAAATAAAGTAGTGAGAGAAGGCTTGAGAAAGGCTGCCTAAAGACTGCATTGTTACCATAATGAACAAAAGCCACACTGCATTTCTTTGATTAGGCTGGGAAAAAGCAAAGGGTCTGAAGGAACTGGTGAGACTGATGCCCTAGCAGTGACCAGTAACTGGAGTAGTGATTGGTACTGCAGACACATCCTCTCCTCAGCACCACTCATGAGGGAACAAACAACAAAAGAGCCCCCACCCCATCCCCTTGGTTGTTAGGCAAGGAAAAATAATAGAAGTCAACTCGGTTCTTCAGAAAACTTATTGTAGCAACACATGTACTAGAAGCCTGCTTGTAGATAGAAGTACACGTTCAAAGATATCAGAACCGAGTGGCAGAAAACTTCAGGTAAGTATTACACTACTTCAAAGTTGCACATCAAATGCAAAGCATTTTTTTTAAAACAGAGTTACGCACAACAGGTACATCTACAATCACATGTACACAGGTACACAGATGTGCGCACACACATTAACACTCACACAGTTACTACAGACACTCACACCCATCGGTGATGAGGTTTGCCAGTGATGGTACAACAAGTTGTGATTTGTGTGCCACCACGTAACAAAGCTCTAAGCAAGCTTCAAGACCTTTGTACCTTTCCTCTGTGATCACCACCTGTTAGTGTCATGTTCTCAAAGGTCCAGGTTCCTAAAATCTTAATTCAGTTTCCATCAGAGACAAGCAAAAAGAGGAAAGGGGAGCTTGCTCTGATTCTTTTTTTTTTTAATTCTGTTCATCTTATAGAGTCTTGTTGTCCAAAGGGAAACAAAACCTTATAAGAGGTTCCTTTTAGCTTAAATTTCGGTCAGAATACTGATTGATTTGTACACACTAATTTCTTGAATATGGGAAACTGATCTCTTTATAGGAGCCCTGGGCATAGGAGGGCAAGTATGTCAAGGAAAGAGCCAGAAAGTGGGGGAGAATGGAGGGTGAAAGGGGGAGGCCCAGAGTGGTAGACAGGGTCTTTGTGAAGAGACTTTCTGAAGAACTTTGCTTCATTTAGGGGGAAAATGTAGGTTTTAAAATTTTTTAAAAAATAATGGTTTTGGAAATGGTCAATCGATTTGCAAGCAGAACATCACAGTATTGTATATGAAGAAACAGATCTCTGTTCTCCAGTTCTGTCTCTATAACATTGGAAAAGATCAGTCAAGATATCAGTTAACAGTGAATGTGGACAGAAAGTTTCAGTTCTGTTCATGAACAAAACTGAGATAATCTGCCCTTTGGTCCTGCATTTAAAATATTAGAACTGTCCCATCCAGATAGCAGTCCAGTTGAGGTTTAAGTCTTTGATCAAGAAAAGTTTTGTATATATACTTCTCAGAAAGATTCCAGATCATACCTACCTTCTCAGGAACATAACCTTCTTCTTTATCTCCTCTTATTCCAAGAGATCTCAACTTCAAAACTAAATCTAAGTATTATACATTAGTAAAATTGGTATTGGTCACATTTACACATAGGTCAGTAACTTTCTTAAGAAGAAGGAGCAAGTTGTGAGATGTTCACTTTTATACATTTGTTTCCTTTCAAAACAACAGATTGGGGAGGGAAATCAGAAAATAGAAACAAAATAGAGTGAATTTCTTAATTCAAAATCACTGTATCTATAAGGCAGCACTAAGAATGATCTGTGTTAAGATTATTCAACTGCCAGCATCCACTTGTAGGCTTTTAGATATTCAGGTTGCTTTCTATTCAGAAGCCTGTGAATTCTCTTTCTTTTAGGCAGATCTGGAGTAGACAAAGATGAAATTCCATAAGCATCATGTTTCTTCTAAATTTTTGTGGCAATGTAATCACTCTAGGAAAAAAATAAAAGATGACAGAATAAATGTTACTTTCAGGATTAAACTGTGAAGCACTTTTACCCCCACCCTGTTCTAAAACAAAATTGAACTAGTAGTTTTGAGAACCACATTGAGGACACTTCCTTGGCAAGGACATGCATAACTAGGCTACATGCCTATGACAAACACCAGCACAAGCCCCAGAAAGACCTAAGGGCAGTTGCTCCTTTTGCCCCCAGGCTCCACTCTGAATTTCCAAGTGGATAGCAGCTTTGTCAATGTGCATGCACTGCTCTCCTTTCTCCCAGCAAGGCCAGCAAGTCAGCCTGGCATTGGGTGGACAAAGAGAAGTTTTTTCTTCTCTCACATGCTTGATTATGTCTTCACCAAATTATGTGGCATGAGTCAAACAACTTAAGCACAGCCTTGGTGCTAGTCTCCAGATTCAGTCACTAAAGTGTTAGTCACTCAGTCGTGTCTGATTCTGCGACTCTGTAGACTACAGCCCACCAGGCTCCCCTGTCCATGGAATTCTCCAGGCAACAATACTGGAGTGTGTTGCCATTCCCTTCTCCAGGAGATCTTCCTGACCCAGGGATCGAACCCAGGTCTCCTGCACTGCAAGAAGTTTCTCTTACTGTCTGAGCCACCAGCATTTCTTCTAAAAGAGCAAGATTATCCTGCAAAGGAGATTTGAATGAAATCTCCGTCTAAAAAAAAAAAGAAGTAGTTCTGGTATTACTCTCTTGGCCTTCTGCTTATTGAGAGGGTACATAATTGGGAGTGGGCAGAGGAAGGGTATCTGGTATACTGAAGAAGGTGATGGATTGCAGAAGGGATGGGGATAAATGGTCAGCAAATTGATTATGGGATGTGAGTGTTAAGGCCAGGTCACATCGAAGAACCAACTTTTCAATTTTATTATAGCTGACCTAAAAGAATCCATGGGATGCATTCCCCAAAGTAGGCTGCAAGTACAAGATCTTGTATTAAAACAGAGGTCACAAAGAGCAGACCTGACTGAGCAACTGAACTGAACTGATAATTGTTAACTATTCATTCTTTCATCAGAGGTTTTCAAAATGTAACCACTTGCATCTCCATGAAGCATCAAAGCTCTCCACTCCCCTCCCACATACTTATGGCAATTTGTCATGATTTACTCTATAGGGCTGTTCCTCCACATGAAAATTTTTTTAAATTAACACCCTAGATTAGGAAAGAGATTGTTTTCCTATCAGCAGTGGGCTTAGGAAATCTTAGATTCTATGTATTTATTAAGTTTACATAGGATAAAAGGTGTGATCAGCAGAGGTTAACCATGATGGTCCATGCTCAGTTATCTGCTGCAAAATTAGACTGTACTAGCATTACAGAATTTTGAAGCTACTGTCAGCTAGAGGTATTTAACAGAAGCTTAAGGTTAGAAAGTTACTGCACCTAATTTGGTTTGCTTTGTTTTAATATAAAAATGTTCGTACATAGTATACTGGATGTGGCTTTAAAGGAGATTTCTTACTACTCCCTGTATTTCACAAGTGTTTTCCTAGAAACATACAAATTAAGCCTCATCTGACTACCCCAATAACATTACACTAAGCCTGAAATTAAGGGTATTTGTTTCTATTAGAGCTTGCTTTCTTTACTTTTTAAAAAATGACAGGAGTTCTAATAAAAATTTGATTCATATTTCAATTGCTTTACTATGACACCTACACACCAGCATTGAGTGAATGCTTGATAACATATTAAAAGCTAGCAACTAATGGTGTGATTTTAAGTTTACTTTACAAAATATATTCGTCAACTCTTGACTAGCCATGCCAGTAGAAAGAAATAATGCTATTGAAAACAAGATAATCCAGAAATAATTTAATTTGCTTTTGAAATGCATTATGGGAACTTGAGCCACAGATTTACCTGTATAATCCTGTTTTACTTAGGCCAGTATTAAAATGAGTTTACATTCCCCAAGAACATTTCAAAGAACACCATAAGAAATAACCCAGAAGCTTGCTGGCTGGCAAAGGAAAGCAATTTGGGATTAAAACTCCATCAGAAACAGTCTGCAAAGTGAATCAAAGGGCTGACAGTCATATCTGAGTTCTGTTTCCTGTTCATTTTGATATCATTTCACCACCAGGAAGGCGAATGGCAATGCTTTTAATAACGTGATCTGATTTTGATGTATTTCTTCCACTTGAGATCGATGGGTTATAAATGATTACTGTATCAGATATTCTAACTTTATGATTAAGCAAAGGTCTTTTTAATGACAAGTTAATTCCACGCCTTCTCCAGAAGGGAGAAAACCTCAATGGACTCTGATGGGTCAAA
Organism: Antilocapra americana; assembly: GCA_007570785.1. Classification (NCBI taxonomy): domain Eukaryota; kingdom Metazoa; phylum Chordata; class Mammalia; order Artiodactyla; family Antilocapridae; genus Antilocapra; species Antilocapra americana. Next base: position 1,451,748 of record ML663456.1, on the reverse strand, counting down.
CCATTTTCCTATTCGCGGCCCCCCAAATCCAACAAATATCATTTTCTTCTCAAAAACAAATGCAGCAAATGCTTCTATCTCAGTTTTTATAATTATATAAACCTGACCATTAATCTTTAATATACTGATAAAATACACATGACATCAATACTCCTGCAAATGTGTAGGGTGAGCAATGTAGGCAATTCCTCCAGGGCATTCCAGGTCTCTTCATATGAATCTCAAACATGCCTCTATCACTGCCTAAAGTCCAACAGAGCAGTGGTTCCCCTGCCCAGAGAAGCCCAAATGATAACAATATATCCAGTTAGTCTCTCATTTATTAGACAACATGCTATCCATCCCCATGGTCAACTGGTGATCACGAACAAGCAGGGGCAACAACAAGTAAAGCACTGAAGAAAAACAAAGTAAATGAGGAGAAAATGGAAGCATTTAACCCAAAGATGAGTATATAATAATACAGTTACATTATTTAGCTTAACATTGCCTCTGGCTTATATGTAGATTTTTTCCCCACCAATAAGAAACAGATCATCACATCTTTCTATGCTCTGTAAATACATAGGAAGATGACTCTAAAGAGCTTAATAAAAATTGAAGTGCTGTCCCTCAAGGGTGAAAACTAGCAATAACTGCAGCTAGTCTTTACAACAACAATCATAACAGACTATTGTCTCCTTCATAGATTAGAAGCTCAAATATGCTTCTCCCTATACTGGCAATGGTTTTGTGATGGAATACTCAAAAGAATCTGTTAAGGAAAATGAATGATGCTTGTAAACCTCCATCTCCTCAAAGGTCAGTTCAATTGTTTCACACCTGCCATTCGAAAGCTGGCCCTGGACCACTTATGCATGTTCATTCAGGTCTTGATTATCTGGATACAAACTATTTGGAGATCAGCTACAGGATTTTCATCACAGGTCAGCTTCTCCACTACCTCCCAACACACACTCAGGCCATTTCATGCTGCTGCCTAGTTACTGAAGACTTAAGGAATGCAAGTTACTGGAATTCTAATATAGGCAGTCTCTGATTTACAAGAGACATAGTCCAGGGCTCATTGTTTAGTTGAAACTCAAAATAATTTATCCTGTGAAAACAATGTTATAAATAAATAGTGGACAGGTCCGTAGGTTCCTCCAAACAAGCAGATCCCGAACTGAGAGGGGAACAATTTTGACCGCACCTGACGGTCATGTATAACATCATTTCTGTGGGGAGACATATTCGAAGTTTCAATATGAGACTTCAGGAAAAGATCTCTTCAAGCCATAGCAACAAGAATAGGGTCCCCTAAGTTCAAGCAGCTATAATAACAGGGCCAGGGTGGCAGTAGAAACTATGGTCAGAGTTGCATCCACAATTAAGTCCTTCATGGGTGGTGGTAGTGAGGGGGTGGGGTTGGGAGGTCTGAGGGTGAGGACAGAGGCATAACTTATGAAAAAGCAGGAGTGGGAATTCCCTGGTGATTCAGTAGTTAAAACTTCACGCTTTCATTGCCGTGGGCACAAGTTCAATCGCTGGTCAGGGAATTAAGACACCACAAGCCACGTGGTATGGCCAAAAAAGGAAAAAACAAAAGAAAAAGAAAAAGGCAGAAGCAGGAGTTTAAAACCAAATTTATTGTTCAGACTTTCAAGGGCACCATGGGTGCAGGTGTGAATCATTTTCAAGGTGAATTTAGGGATAGTCTTCATTGATATTCTCTAAGTCTATAAGTAGCAAATTAGTAATCATAGAGAGGTAAATGATATAAATTGTGAAAACTAGCTAAAGTGACTACAATTTATGGGGAATTGGATAGTCAGTAAATCCAGAAGATCTGGCTAGCATCAAACATAGTATGGTCAATCCAACCATGAAAACTGCTTTAAACACCAGCCCAGCTGCCTCTGTGCCAACAAGTGAGACCAGGTCAGGCAAGCAATGCTGTTCCTGTGAGCTGAGCACAGGCAGGCTGTGAACTAGGAGCAGAAACTTCTCAGGAAAGAAGTCTTCCCTCTGAGGGCCTCCCTTCCCTCATGGAACTCCCAAAGCGGCCTCACCTTTACTGCCAGAGAGAGGCCAGGAAAAGCATGTTTTCCTGAAATTAGGGAGGGTAAGACTCACAGAAAACAACCCATAAGAAAGGGGGTGTCAGGAAGCTAGAGGAAAAGTGCAATAACTTTCTCATTTCACTAAATATTTCAGTACATATTTTCATTAATTCTAAAAGGAATTAGTCAGAAATAGTAAGGTGCCCTCTAAAAGAATACAAATCTGAACTAGGATATAGGTCTACATTAAAAACAAATCTTTAAAAATCCCTATTTCTCAAGTGTGCAGCCTAACATCTGAAAAAGAAGATGAAAATATAAGACCTGTTGCTGAACAACCAATAACCAATGCAGAATTGCTAGAGAATGCATTTAATGTCATATGGTGAACCTATTGTCTGGGCAATTTTATCAGTAGCCTTAAAATTAGCAATCCGATAGTTGTGGTAAAAACTGAGTGTGCTGTATTCACTTCATTATTATAAAATGTAGCCATTTTCATCCCTCATTTCTCACTCAGGACCATGCAGTGTTTTCCAGTAAATAATCTTCACCATCTTCGAGCCTGGCAGCACCTCTTAGACAAAACATACTGCAGGCTTTAATTAAGCATTTTACAAAAGTTATTTTCCAATACTGCCAATAAAATGTCTGAGCTGTTTTTACGTAGTCGTAAAGCATTTTTAAAAATGGTGCTAAGCAAAATGAATTTATTTTTAAACAAAGATTTTTATGTCCCAAGCAAAGGATTTGATTTTCGAGGCTTCTAAAATCTTCCTCCCTGACTGCCAAGGGCAAATTTGTGTTTTAAACAAATGAAGAGCATCTCTTACTACAATGCTTTTTTTCCCACCTGTCTCATCTTATTCTGTTTTTTGTTTGCACCATGATGGTGCCGACTAGAATATCAAATTTTATACATATGGACAAAAAGGAATTGAAAGACTTTTGGCAATAACTGGCAAATGTCAATGAATTATTTGGAAAAACCACACACAGGTGACTTTACTTAAGAAAAGGACCATTAACAGAAGTATATTGAATGTACCCCTTTCATTCCTTTCAGTGTTTCCGTGAAATCCAAATAGATACACAGAGTATTTGTGTTTGGGAGGTAAAGATGAGCAAACTCCTCCTGCAACCAGATTTAAAACCTTCAATTCCAGTACAAGTTATATTCTTTTATTCCAAAGCTATAAACAGTTCAATGTAATGAAAATGATCCAATCTCTGGTGGATGGCTCACAGTTATAACACTCTGAATGAATTACTTACAAGCAAATTAGATACTATCAAATTCAAAAAGACTTGGAAATTTCCCCAACCTTGCCTATATCATAATCTTCATTAATAGGAAGATAGTAGATTGAACATCTGATGAAAGGGCAGCATGGTATGCTTGGTGGAGCACTGAAACTTGAAATCATATGTATGGGTTTGATTTTTTGCTCTGACACTTACCTCTTTGACCATGAGAAAGTTCTTAACACCGACTTCAGTTCCAGTACCTACTTTCCCCCAGTAAAATAATGAATGTAAATATGCTTTGCAAATTATAAGGCAGCAGGCAACTGTAAAGCATTCCTTCCATCAACAAGTTGACAATTTTAACAACGATCCCTTTTAAATTACACACAAGATGCTTGATTTCTCTCTACACTGGTTCTTCTCACCTATTTCAACATGAAAACTTGGGGATCACTCAAAGAGTTTGTTTTCCAAATAGTTTCCTGTCAATGACTCTGAAGCCTTTTAGTTCATGCTTGGTAATTAGGGGGAGGAAAGGAAAGCAAGAGATCTTGTTTGAGTATTGATGCATGTGTGATATTCAAGTCCTAGTCCTTGTTTAAAGAGGATACTTTGCTAGTGAGTAGCCAAAATTCCAAAACCACCCGGGATGAATTACTCAAAAACAGAATGAATCCACATAAACAATGATTGCCAATACCTTTAGTTAACTTTAATAGAATGAAAACCTCTTTAATTGTTGTAGATCAAATACCTCTACTCCAAATAACTCAATTTTTTTTTGGTGGGGATGAATGTTGTCTAAAATAAGTGACCCAACAATGGTGACTGAGAAACCTCTGCTATATGGAGATTTAACTCTAGTAATGTATAATAAATAAGTCCAATAAACAAAAAATTTGCTCTCAGCACCTATAATTTATAGCAAGAGGATTTGGCAGTAGTACACTGAAAAGAAGCTTATACTTCATGTTAATAGCAGAGACTAAAATTTCAAAACATAATTAATACAGGGTTTTTTTTTTTTGCTTTTTAATACCAAGTGCTATTGTTACAACATTACTAATTTGGCCAATTCTCTCACCCCTCTGAGAGCTGCTCTTACCTTCTCATCTCTGGAATGGAAAATCAGTGAATTTTCTTAACCTTAACTAACTTCAAACTATGAATTCTATATCAGATACAACAGTAAAAGAAGTAAAAATGCATTCATAAATCAAGAGCCAGAATAACCATATAAAAAACTGCATTCTCCTTATAAATGCTAATACTTATAATCCATGTGTTTAAAATCTGAGGACTTGACAATTCTTAAATTATTTCATTTATTAAAAAGTCAAGTCCAGTTTATATTTCTGGGTGGTTCTAATTGTCTTAAACAAATGGCTTTGAAGTACTTACTTATATGCAATATGACTTGTGGGTAAATGAGATTACATATAATTTTGTGTTATGTGAACAAAGCTGTCTCACTGCCTTATGGGCTCCCTTCATTTCACTTAAGTTACAAACAGATCCCAACTATAAAGATGCCAATTCTGAACAAGCATGTTAACCATTTTAAGTGAAAATATGACTAAGAAGTGGGATTTGGGGACACAGAACTTTAGCTTTGTGTTTTTTTCTAAATGTAATAATAATAACAGTAACAACAATGACAGTAGTTGCATTAGTTGCATAATAATTCATGTGTAACACTTACTATGTGTCAGGCATTGTTCTAAGCATTTGCAAAAATTAAAATTACCCTGAGATACCTAACTCTTAATGAAGACTGTGCCTTTGTTCCTTTGTCAAAGTATATTTGCTATTTTCTAAAGTGATTTTTTTAATGTTAGGAAGGTGAAGCAAGATCAGAAATGGGTGAAAACTATTCTACAGCTTTATAGTCACAAAATGATCAGAATCAACAGCTTGTTCTTAACCCATCACAGACAACATTCCACAATATCAATTTGCATTAAGGTGGTAGCAAAAGTAATTTCCTGCAGTTTCTTTCTATATATCCCTCCTTTTATATATCTCAGCAAATGATGTGCCTTAATCAGTCTCAGGACCAATCATTTTTGCAAGAAACGAAATCACCTGTTGAAATTGTTGAAACATCAATGTTTGTTAATCCAATGACAAATTTAAAATATCTTATATTTGCAAAGTGCTTTAAAGGTCCAAAGTCCTTTCACATTCGCTCTCTTGTTTTAACCTAAGCACTTACCTCCCTGTGAGATACAGCCTCCTTGCTGTAGTTACTTGATAAAGTTAGGAATTTCCTCAAGGATCAACACATTTACAGAACATTCAGCCTCCAGAATAGCTACAAAGTTATTTGAAGTTATTCATAAATCAGTAACCTATGCTAAAGTAAATGTTAATTATTTCATGATCTATATAATATTTAGGAAGATAGGATTTATTTAAGGAACAAGAAATTTTCACTAATTTTCATCTTTGCTGAAACAAAGAATAGTGGAAAATATAGACAAACTTCTATGAAAACTTGTCCTTTCCAAAGCACCACAGGGACATAGATTGCTATGGAACACCTATATTAATATCAGTTAGGCTCAAACAGTGGCTTAAGACCAATTTCCAGGTGTACTTTACAGAATAAAATAGATCTGTCCTTGAAAAGCTTGGTACGAATTAAATGCTTGGAAACAGAATTGTATACTTTAAATGCATGTTTCTGTTAGTGCTTATGATTGTGTGTGATTGCCCACACGTGTGTGTGGGGGCTCACAATTTAAAGCAGACCTGAATTGAATCCTTTGGCATGCCAAAGTATCCTTTTGTCATTTTAATGATTGCTCCTTAATGTGTCCATGCTACAAACAGGAGTTTTTGTAAGGCAAGTTTTCTAAAGCAGGGGGAAGGAGGGGAGGAGGGCTACACCTGCACTAAATAGGGAGCTTGTTAAGTGACTGTTGTGATCAGTCCCTGACTTGTTCTGCCTGATCAAGCACAGTGGGCAGAGATCCAATCACAAAAGCATTCCACAAAGCAAGCAAAGCAAGAATCTTCACTAAACTGACTACTGGAATGAAAACTGCTGGGGTTCATCCCTTCTCTTCCCTGGAAAAGAAGCACATATCGGTATAGAGTGGAGGCAGTGGAGACTATGGAGACGTCATCTCCCAAAATCGTTTCTCAAGAATGACTCCAGGGACACTGATAACACCACTGCGCGAGGTATACAACAGATTTACTTGAAGTCTTACTTCCAAGTCTGACAGATCCTATTCTTTCTTGTTTCTTCCTTTGGAAAAGTAACCCTTTAAAAAAATCTTTCACTCTTCCAGGGTAAGCTGCCCCTGGGGTCAGGTCTGCCTCCAGCCTTACTATCCTGCTTTACTGAGTTGCCCAGAAGATGCACCAATTAGATGTTTTAAATGGTTTTTAAACCTTCCAAATAGTCATACCCATTATCGTGTTGTCACCATACCCTCTTTGGCGGAGGGGGGGAGGGGGGGAATTACATGAAGAAAACATGGCACAGCAGATGACTTGCCTGTCACTATTAGTGACATAGAAAAGGAACTCTCAAGGTTTCCGGCAATTCATCCTGTGTAAAAACAAAACAATCAACACCAAATCACATTCCAGAATCAAACACCGTCTTCTTTCAATCACCTGTTGTTCTGGATTATTTACCTTTGGTTCCCTCCAGACATTCACGCTAACAATTGAGATTCAACCTTCTTGGTAAATCTCAGCAAACCAACAAAACCATGACTGCATCTTTAAAAAGTAATTTTCAGAGGAGAAGGTCATCAACCCACAAAGGTTAACAGTTGATTATTACTGCTTAATATCCAGTCCTGAAATTAAATGTGGTCATTTGTAGAAAAGCAGCTTTTACATGTTGATTTGAAAATGAGTTGATGGGATTCAACGGACAATGACGTCCAGTTTGCATAAGTCATAAGCGTTAAGAAAGGCTATCTGAAAGCATCATGTTACACATCCTTAAGTTTGAACTACTTCTAAAAAGTAGAACCAATGTTTAATCGATAATCAGTGCTCTCCAGGTAAGGAAACTTACTATATTAAAATATAATAATGATTCACATGAATGAATGATTAAAACAGAATTCTACTTTCCATTCTAAATAAGCATCAGTGAATGAAACATACTCCTAACACTGTAAACAGGAGGAGTGCATCGATTTATTAAGGAATCACCATTAACTTCAGTGAAATGAATTTAAAAATCACCAACCTCTTTGGGGAGAGTCGAACTTCCCGTTGTTACGTCTTGCAAAATCCATTCTCACGTACGTGTCGTCGTCGTCAGAATCCTCTCGCTCTGCGGGTCTGGGCACCCGGCCACGGCCAGGTGATCGAGGCGGAGCGGCGGCTGCAGCGGCAGCCCCGCCGGCTCGGTTCTCACCTCCGGCCAGGTCTGCTGATGGGTTTGGGGCTCTGGGGTTCGAGCCAGCCGCAACGTCTTGGGCCCTCCTGACCGCGGCACCAGCAGCACCGGCAACAGGTAGGAACCAGCGGACGGAGGCGGAGTCAAATCCAGCGGCGGCCTCTAGGCCGGCGGCTGCCGCGCCGATGCCTGGAGCCGCGACCAAAGCGGACGCGGCTGCTAAAGCCCGGCCCACGGCCAAGGTTGGCACGGCGGCCGCGGCCGCGGCCGCGGTGGCGGCAAAGGAGGCCGATAGGTCTCTCTCGAGGCTGTCGGTCGGGAAAGCCGAGATGGCGGCTCTGGCGGCTGCAAAAAAACTTTGCGAACGGCTTTGTGGGCGCCTTCGCTCGAGCTCTTCTCGCAGCAGCAGCCTCGCTACAGGTGGTCGTTCGGAGCAGCGGCTGGGGGAGAGAGAAATGTTCATACAGCACTCAGAAAATGGGTCGACCACGTAGATGCGACCAGTTTCCGCATCATAGCGAATGGCACTGTCAGCAAAAGGCACGGCTGGTGTCATCGCTGGGTTGAAAATCACTTCGATGTAGTCACCTTCTTCCCTACTAGCACTGCTGCCTGTAGCACCGTCCAGAAAGAAGGGATTGGCACCTGGGATAGCTCTGAAGAGATCTGAGAGGTTGTCTGCTGGATTTGGAAATGGCACTCCGAACTCAACATTCACATAATTGGAAAAGGCAAACTGTCTGGGGTCGGCAATTATGCCCCACACACCTGGAAGTCTTTGAACACATGGATCTGGCATATTATAATCTCTCTTAGGGAAGTCAATGTTGACGTAGCCCCTAGGGCTGTCGGCTTCTCTCTGCTCCTGTGTGGGCTTTTGTGGTTTTGGCTTGATTTTATTTCCTTTTGTCATAAAAGGAAGTCGATTAGGTCTCTTAGCCTTGTTCTTGGGGGGCCCATCACCTGAGTGCTTGGAAGGTGATCCCCCATCTCTAGGCTTTGAGAACGACCCTTCAACTGAAGGCTTTGAAGCTGGATCTTTGGGGCCTCTGTTAGATGAGATTTCCTTCTCTAGGCCCTTTCCTAGGAATTTTCCAGGTAACATTGGTACATACTCACTGTGGTCACTCTGTCCCAGTGGGGAGCTCCGAAAAGGATTTGGCAGAGAGAAGTAGGAGCTCCAACTTTTGGAGGAAGAGCCTCCCTGAGGGTTTCTGGGGTTCTTGGGAATGGCACCAGCTCCAGGAGCCATGAACATGTAGTCACTGTCACTGTCATTGTCCTTTGAGTCATCCTCTTTAGCAGGATCAGGTGCTTTTGGAGGACTTGGCACAGGTGGTGGGCTCACTCTGGGAAACATCATCATGTACCCTCTCGAATCTTCAAATGGTGATCGAGAGTGGCGCTTTTTGGACACAGAGACATTTTGAGGAGCCATGGGCATGTAGTCACTAGAGCTTGCGAGAGGAGCAGCCACGCCAGGCCTCATTGGCACATACGGATCATCCTCGTCTTCATCAAAAGCTCTGGCTCTGTGGGGACCCTGAGCTGCACCTTCTGGGGGCTCCGTGTCTTTCACTTCTTTGGCTTCTTTGCGTTCTTTTGTGGCCCCTCTATCTGCACAAAAATAAAGTCGGAACCTTCCCCCAGACTTCCCTTTCGCACCAGTTGCTGCACCTGGTGGGGGTGGAGGTGGCGGAGGTGGTGGCATTTGCTGTTGCTTGCTTTGGGTTAATTTGCCAAAGCAGGATCTTTTCTTCAGAGATTTCCCACGATCACCATTGCCTTCAGGCCCCTTCCCACTCCCCGAGCCTTTGCCCCCTCCAGAGTTCTTGCCACCACCTGAACCGTGGCCATCTCCGGGCCCCTGGCCACGGCCTGAGCCATGCCCACCTCCAGCTCCCTGGCCACTGCCTGAGCCATGCCCAGCGGTGCCCTGGCCGTCTCCCGAGCACTGGTTTCCTCCTGCACTCTGGTCCCCAGAGCTTCTGCCACTTGAGCCATGGCTGCCACTTGAACCCTGACCACCTCCGGAGCCATGCCCCCTGCCTGAGCACTGACTTCCCCCGGAGCTTTGGCTACTGGAGCCTTGGCCACTTGAACCCTGTCCACTTCCTGAGCCCCGGCCATTTCCCGAGCCCCAGTTGTTCATGGGCATATAGTCACCTTCGTTTTCTTCCTGATCCTCTTTGCCCTGAGGACCGCCTTCTTCCTCTGAGTTGCCAGAACCAGAAGCTTCAGAAGACACGGGCTCTTGGTCGTGGAGGGCTTCTGCAGGGTTTGGGATGCGCACAGGGCTGAGTGCAGCGCAGCGGAAAAAGCTGGCTGGCACTGAAGTCGCTCTCTTGGATCTGCGCCCTCTGGGCAGGTGTAGTCTTTCTCGTCTGGAGGGGGGCACAGACTCACTGGGTGTTATGTGGCGCCTGGCGAGGAACATCTCGTCTTCCTCGTCACCGTTGGCCCGAAGGTGGCAAAACTGCTCAAAGCGGGACCTTCGTAGCCAGCCGCCGGGCTCGAGCGGCAGCATGTCCAGGTGCCTCCTAGTGGACAGCAGGGTTAACAGGTGGCCACCTATGCTGTAGCTGCGGCAGCAGGCTCTGTATTCGTCCGCACACAAGGCTCTCATCTTCTGCAAAAACAGCTCGTGCATGTTTTGGGCTACCACACAGTCATCCACTTGCATCCAGAGCTCCCCCGGACCGATGACGGTGGACCTGCCGACTTCCAAGAAGAAATACTGCTCCGAGTGCCCACAGCGACGGATGCTCAGGAGCTGGACGACCACGCTGGCCACTTCGGTATTTAGCCTCACGAACAGAACCTCCTCGTCGGTAAGACAGAGCCGGAACACGCCGCTCAGCTCTTTTCGGTGCCCCAGCCCCCTGGGTTTCACTATTACCTGCCACACATCTTTGTAGAAGGATGGCTCCGCCGCCGCTGCAGCCGCTGGTGCGGCCAGCTCCCCCTTCGGCTGCGCGCCTAGCGTGCCGCAGCGGCGGCGCTTGCTCTCGAGGATGAGGTGGCTGAGCAGCAAGTACCAGCTCTCTTGCTCAGACTCATTCTCAGCCACCATCGCGAAATACTCGTTTTGGGTGAAAAGAGCAATGAGGTGTGGGTACCTTGCGTCGGCTCGCTGGCTCACCGAGAAGCACTGGTACAGGGTGATAACGCGCCGCGGTGCCACGAGTGCGGGGACCGTGGTGCCGGAGGCGGCCGCCGCCGCCGCGGCGCGGACACTGTGCCGGAACTTCCTGGCATTTTCGTAGTATTCCAGCCGAGCTGGGGCGTCGGCGGTCTCGACTTTGAGCACGAAGTAGCGCCAGTGCCCATGCTTCTGCTTTCGCAGGTAGCCGCGTTTGCAGACTTCTTCCCCGACGGGGAGGTCCTCCTCGTCGGACTCCGAGTCCGACCGGGAGCCAGTGGCCATGGAGAGCCACATGGCTCCCGGACAAGACGACCCGGTCCCAATGAGTGCGGTGGGGGTTCTCGAGGAAAGAAACGGGGTGGTCGCCGCCGCAGCTAGTGCCGCCGCTGTGGCCGCTGCTGCAGCTCGCAGTCTCCTTGTCGCTTGGTGGCAAGCGAAGGAGCAACTAGCCTTGGTGATGCACGAGGGTTTTAAGGTGAGCGAAAAGGAGGTGGGGGGGCTAGGGGAAGGGAGGATTGGGGGAAGAGGCCGTCTACCCCCCCAGGCTCCGCCTAGGCCCGCGCCCCCGCCCACTCCACTCCAAGCGCGGGCGGCGGGCAAAACAACACGTGACCACCGCCTCACGCGGCGGCCGCTGCGGCTCCTGCTACAAGCGCAGCAGAGGGGCTCGAGCCGCCGCCAGCAGAGGTGTGCGAGCGAGGGGGCGGCCGGCCCGCCTCCAAGCTTTCCCAGACCCTCTGGGAGAATCTCCCGGCCCGTGGGACTCGGGAGAACCCACGGGAGGAGGCGCGGGCCCTGGCCACGCGGGTCCTAACGGGGACTCCGAGGAGGCACGGACTGGGGGTGGGGGGAGTATGGAGAGAAGTTCGAGAGGGGCGGAGAAGACGGCGGCTGGGGACTGCGGCCGGGCTCGATTGGCTGGAGGGGCCGAGAGGTGGTGGGGGAGGGCGGCGCCGGGGAGGAGAGCTGGCGGGGTCCCGGGACGGCTTGTTTGTTTATTTGGGAAGCAGAAGCCAGGTGAAACTGTTGCAAGATTCTCATTGGATGGGGCGGGAACCAATAGGAGGGTCTGGCAGGCAGACCGCCTCAAATTAATTAGTTTGGGGGGCAGGAGGGGTGCTGAGGGGCAAGGAGGCGTGGCTTGGGGCGCAGGGTGGGCTCCGCTGTCTGTCGCGCGTTGGGCGGTAAACAACCCTCTGCAAATAGCCGTTAATGGTAGTGATAAACTCGTGCAAATCCCTGAGCCACAGGGACCCGGGGACCCTGCTGGGCGCCCTCTCTTCTTGCCGTCCCTCACAGAAATTCTCTCTTTCTGTCACAGTCTGGTCCACTAGTTCCCACCTCACCCGGTGACCCGAGAGTCTCGGGAGAAAGTGTGGGCACCCCCTGGAAACGTGTTAACGACCAGGGCCCTCAGACCTGCCGCCCACCGCGCTGCAGGCACTCGCGAGCCTGCTCCAGCCCTAATAAAAGCCCGCGAGTCCGGGGCACACAAATATCAGCGAGGTTTTCAAAATGAGCCTCCTCTTTCATCAGGGTTCATTTTTAGTCCACGAAACGTAGGTTGGCTAAAGAGGGTGAAGGTGGTTCTGGCTGTTTGATAAATGCTGACTATGAAAGCACAAATTTGGGGGCCTGCTAAGTATACAGCCATGTTGAAAAAAAAATCGGACTCGGTTCTTACTCAAATACAGCAGTGTTGAGCTGTGGTGATCTTTTCCCTTGGGAGAGGCTTTGAAAGGCGCCTTTAAGAGAATTTCAAAATAATGTTGTTTCCCTTTGCTTGATCGAGACCGAAAAACTTTAGAGAAAGAAAAGCTCATACCTAGAACAAAGGATCATACTTAACACATATCCTAGAATATATTTCACATCCCTCGCGTCAAGAAAGGAAGCTTTTTGCTGAATCTCAGTGTGCAGCTTGACACCACAAAAATAAGAACTACTGTCTCCTCTGTTTCTGGACAAACTGCTGGAATGTGGAGTGTAAATGCAATCTCCTGAAGTGTTTCTCAGTTTCTATCTACCCCGCTCTCTTACTAGGATTTCAGCTTCCTAAGGGTGGCGATGGGTTGATGTTACATTAAAATGTCAAAGGAGCCCCACAGTTGCAAAGAGGGATTTTGGAGAGGGACGGTGGGATGTGGTATTTCTAAAGAATGGAATGTCACTTCACCTTTGCCCTTGGGTAGATGCTGCAAAGCGTATTATTTATAAAATCTAACGGTAAACCAGGCAAGGTATACATCATAAAAATAACCCCCATCCCTGCCCTCTTAAGAATTTGTTCTCTGTTAGAAACAGAATAAACACATTTGGATGAATGGCTCCTTTTTGATGCTCCCATTTTGAGAAAAAAAGATTTGGTTTTAGCTATCTCCAAAAAAAAAAAAAGAAACTATTATCATTCCCTCTGCTGCCACAGTATATTCATAGGTGCTAGGAGCAGCTGTGATTTCTGAAAGGGGCTGGAGGTAGGAGAGTGGATGCTGACAGAACTCTGACTGGAGCTGCTACCCACGTTTCGGCTGCTTGGTCACATTATGTAGAAGATTCCCTACTCTTACAACCAAAATGATAATTAATAAAATCATTTGAGATTTTTATGATAGGTGTTATAATATTTCATAAGCCTTTCCAAGCACCGGCTTTTGCTTTAGATAGACGTGTTTTGAAAACAAAACAGTGCAATTGAAAGTGCTTTGAGTTAAAAAAAAAAAGACATTTTAAAATGTATTGAAAAACATTAAACTGCATGTTGAATATTTGGGAAATCCTCATGTCTTTATAGAGTTTTATCATAGAGTGGTATGCTTACAATGTATATAACATTGCATCTGTTTTTTTTCACTTAACATTACATGATAACATTTGCCCATATGATTATAGATTAACTTAAACATCATTTAAAATGCAGTAAAATATTCTAGGCAGTTATATATTAATGTACTTAATCATCCCTCTGAGGCATTTAGATTGTTTTCATTTTTTCCAATATTAGAAATAATGATGCAGTGGACATCTTGGAACCTATAGATTTTTTTTTAAATGTTGAGAATTTTTCTCTTGGGTAAAAACTGAGGAGTGAAATTACTGAGTTAAAATATATGAACCTCTATCTCATGTATTGTTTTTCAAAAATATATCAGTTTACCTTGTCACCACACTGATTGCCAGAGTTGTATATTGCTTTTTTAAATAAAATCACTGATAAGATGGGTGAAATGGTATTCCATCGTTTTTTAAACTTGCAATTTTTTATACTAGTGGGAACTTTTTTACGTATATTTGTGGACAATAGATTATCTTCTGTAAAGTGCCTTTTTATGTCGTTTGCCTTCCTTAGTTGGGTTCTTAGTGTTTTTTTCTTATAATGTGTGACTTGTTTACATAATAAAGATATTAAAACTTTGTCATATTTGTTGCCAAGTTTCCCCAGTCTACTGATGAAAAACCATTACTTTTAATCTACATTCTCTTCTGTTTTGAAACGTGTGAATTTGACATAAGGAGGTCATTAGTGCAGTTGAGAAGGGAGATATTGACACACACATCTCACCATGATCACTTCTAACCTTTTAAACAAATTCACATATCTAAGCTTATCTGCTATTTAGAAGACAGCACTCAATTTATTCTCATATCAACAAACTAAGAGAGCATCTGTACCTCTTAAATGTTATGCAGCACTCAAATAAGCAATACTTTTGTATTAACAAGACATTCTCTAGGAGGGAACCCTTAGGACTTATCAATGTATTAAAAAAAACAAGCATGAAAATAATTTTAGACAACTACTGTGAAAGTTTAACAAGGCTGATTATTTGTATCCAAAGTGTATTATTATTTGACTGCAGCAGAATGGAACTAGAGATGTAATGAAATGTTTCATAGAGGGATTGATTTTACTTTGTATGTTTCATACAGTGGGAGAGGATGCAGTCAATATTAGTATTTGTGAATAGGGAGAATGTTTGGCTTGAAGAACATATTTTTCTTTACATGGGCTAACCAAATCTCCTCAGTTCTAAAACTTGTTCCAGTACTGAAACTCTCTGGAGGAGACAATCATTACTGAATTGCACCAGGTGCTGTAGCTTGTCTGACATATATTTAAACTTTCATCTTCCTGGACAACTTAATGATATAGAATAGTTCTTTAGTTTAGGTCAGATTTCCATAGGCAAAATAAAACAGATTGCTGATACAGACCTCTAGATGGTTCAGGCAAAAAGGAGAGACTTTGTGTTTAGCCTGCACTTACCAGATGGTTGCCTTTAATGCTCTACTCTACTTTGGTTGTAGATTCTTATCTCTTAAATTTTCTGCTTTTATATTTAGGACAAGTTACCCCAGAAAGCTAAAAGTGTCATAACTTCTGTAAAGTTTGGACTCTGAACCAAGAATCTCCAAGACAGATTTTTAAAGCAGCAGATAACAAGTAATAAAACCTATAGTATTTCTTATTTGTTTACTAGAGTAGCTGGGGGGTGGGGAGGAACTCAAGCATTTCGGCTGATATTTTACACCTAGAAACTAAGGTAAATGGATAAATGCAGCCACACGCTAACTTTGAAATAGTTTCTATTGAAAAAATACGCCTTGAATGGTGTTTGCCTTTAAAAAGAATTTCCTGTGAATCCTGTTTTAAGAAAGCAATTGTTTGAGTGAATTGAGTAGTCAGTAGTAATAAAATCTCATTTGCTTTTTTTCCTCATACACATGATCATCAGTCTTCTAAACTCCACTTGTAGCGAAATCAAAATGGATAATAGAAGTGTGAATTTACTTAACTTGTAAACTGTTACATTAAATATGGACATTATTCAAGAGAATAAAGCCTAAGAGGAAAAAGTAAGCAGTATAAAAGCACTATTATTCTTGCCCAATATATAAATTGTCTTTTAAGTATTAACTCTATAGTCTTTGTGATCTAACATCCAATTATGTTGGTAAAAATGTGGCGCTACCTTGATATTAATAATGATGCTAGTGATGATTGCTTTCTCTGTGTTAGGACACGAATAAAATCATCCACAATAAATGATGTTTTCTACTCTATGCAGGAAAAAAGGGCCGCCCTGTGATTTCTAGCTGCAGCCACCACTTGAAGATGATGGCTTTTCCTCTCAGCTTAACTTCTGTGCTACTCAAAATCTCTGCTGGAGAAAACAACTGTCAAATGCCTGGCTGCTGCGCACAGAGCAGGTTTGTTTGCTGCTTTTGTTTCCTAGCAGTGTGCAGCTAAAGTAATTAGAGCAAATACATGGCTTAATTAGGCTCCAAAATCTTCCGTGTTATCTTAGGAATCAATTGAAAATTAACTCAGTGAAAAATCAAGCATTTCTTCTCACCTTCAAAAGATAAAACTCATTTGGAAGTGACTTTTAGTAAGTAAACAGAACATCAGAACAATTAAAACTAGCAGATTTCAGATACATGTCAATGATTTCATATGATATGCATTTTCTATGTTAATATCAGTAAACAGTAAAAAAAAGTTAGCTTAATGCTCTTCCTTGTTGGTATAATACAGCAGCCTCATTCTGAGTGTCAAAAGATTATCAATTCATACTGCCCCATCATCAAAAGTTAAGATTTTATTATGTAAATTCGATAGGATTCATATATGGCTAAATTGCTGTTTTTAAGAAATTAGTATTCAGTTCAGTTCAGTCATTCAGTTGTGTCCAACTCCTTGTGACCCCATGAATTGCAGCACGCCAGGCCTCCCTGTCCATCACCAACTCCTGGAGTCCAACCAAACCCATAGCCATTGAGTCAATGATGCCATCCAGCCATCTCATCTTCTGTCGTCCCCTTCTCCTGCCCTCAATCTTTCCCAGCATCAGAGTCTTTTCCAGTGAGTCAGCTCTTCGAATCAGGTGGCCAAAATTTTGGAGTTTCAGCTTTAACATCAGTCCTTCCAATGAGCACCCAGGACTGATCTTCTTTAGGATGGACTGGTTGGATCTCCTTGCAGTCCAAGGGATTCTCAAGAGTCTTCTCCAACACCACAGTTCAAAAGCAACAATTTGGTGCTCAGCATTCTTCGCAGTCCAGCTCTCACATCCATACATGACTAATGGAAAAACCATAGCCTTGACTAGATGGACCTTTGTTGGCAAAGTAATGTCTCTGCTTTTTAATATGCTGTCTAGGTTGGTCATAACTTCCCTTCCAAGGAGTAAGCGTCTTTTAATTTCATGGCTGCAGTCACCATCTGCAGGGATTTTGGAGCCCAGAAAAATAAAGTCAGCCACTGTTTCCACTGTTTCCCCATCTATCTGCCAAGAAGTGACGGGACCAGATGCCATGATCTTAGTTTTCTGAATTGAGCTTTAAGCCAACTTTTTCACTCTCCTCTTTCACTTTCAGCAAGAGGCTGTTTAGTTCTTCTTCACTTTCTGCTATAAGGTTGGTGTCATCTGCATACCTGAGGTTACTGATATTTCTCTGGCATTCTTGATTCCAGCTTGTGCTTCTTCCAGCCCAGCGTTTCTCATGATATACTCTGCATAGAAGTTAAATAAGCAGGGTGACAATATATAGCCTTGATGTACTCCTTTTCCTATTTGGAACCAGTGAAAAAGGCTGAGTGCCAAAGAATTAATGCTTTTGAACTATGGTGTTCTAGAAGACTCTTGAAAGTCCCTTGTAATGCTTTTGAACTATGGTGTTCTAGAAGACTCTTGAGAGTCCCTTGGAATGCAAGGAGATCCAACAAGTCCATCCTAAAGTAGATCAGTCCTGGGTGTTCATTGGAAGGTCTGATGTTGAAGCTGAAACTCCAATACTTTGGCCACCTCATGCGAAGAGTTGATTCCTTGGAAAAGACCCTGATGCTGGGAAGGATTGGGGGCAGGAAGAGAAGGGAAAGACAGAGGATGAGATGGCTGGATGGCATCACTGACTCGATGGCCATGGGTTTGGGTGAACTCCAGGAGTTGGTGATGGACAGGGAGGCCTGGCATGCTACGGTTCATGGGGTTGCAAAGAGTCAAACATGACTGAGTGACTGAACTGATACTGATACCGATACTGTTGTTCCATGTCCAGTTCTAACTGTTGCTTCATGACCTGCATACAGGTTTCTCAAGAGGTAGGTCAGGTGGTATGGTATTCCCATCTCTTTCAGAATTTCCAACAGTTTATTGTGATCCACATAGTCAAAGGCTTTGACATAGTCAATAAAGCAGAGGTAGATGTTTTTCTGGAACTCTCTTGCTTTTTCAGTGATCCATTGGATGTTGGCAATTTGATCTCTGGTTCCTCTGCCATTTCTAAAACCAGCATGAACATCTAGAAGTTCACGGTTCATGTTTTGCTGAAGCCTGGCTTGGAGAATTTTAAGCATTACTTTACTAGCGTGTGAAATGAGTGCAACTGTGTGGTAGTTTGACCATTCTTTGGCATTGCCTTTCTTTGTGATTGGAATGAAAACTGACCTTTTCCAGTCCTGTGGCCTCTGCTGAGTTTTCCAAATTTGCTGGCATATTGAGTGCAGCACTTTCACAGCATCATCTTTCAGGATTTGAAATAGCTCAACTGGAATTCCATCACTTCCACTAGCTTTGTTTGTAGTGATGCTTTCTAAGGCCCACTTGACTTCACATTCCAAAATGTCTGGGTCTAGGTGAGTAATCACATCATCGTGATTATCTGGGTCATGAAGATCTTTTTTGTAAAGTTCTTCTGTGTATTCTTGCCACCTCTTGTTTATATCTTCTGCTTCTGTTAGGTCCATACCATTGCTGTCCTTTATTGAGCCCATCTTTGCATGAAATGTTCCTTTGGTATCTCTAATTTTCTTAAAGAGATCTCTAGTCTTTCCCATTCTGTTGTTTCCCTCTGTTTCTTTGCATTGATCGCTGAGGAAGGCTTTCTTATCTTTCCTTGCTAGTATTAGAGACTTATATTTTTCTTTGGGAATTTAGAAAACCAGCTGTCATATTTCAGATGTAATAGATTGTGCTTATCATCTGTTCCTCTTTCTCCAGTCCTCACATGGTCTTGCAGTATCTATCAGATTAAACCCTTCCTTTCATTTCCATAGTCACCACACTGGTTCATGCTCCAATGAACTTTACCAGGACTGCTGAAGTAACTGCTTAAATGGCCTTACGCTTCTTCAGTCTACATATAGTCAGTGGAATATTTTTCCTCATGTGTCACATTCATCATATTAGGACAAACAGAGTAGGCTCCCCCTTTTTGTCCTGCTATGTCAGAACTAAGCTTTTAACCCTAGCACCACAACCACTGTTCCCCCTTGTCCCTTGCTGCTTGCACACAACCCATTCTTCCAAGTACACTCTTCATTCTAGTGTAATACATTCTCACTGCCCACCTTTCCAGTTAAGAAGGTCTCTTTAATGACATTCTGTTTATGATTTATCCATTTCCACTATTACTCGGGCAGTTTCTCATGTCTGAATGTCCTCCCCATCCTAGTCCCCAGTTAATGGCAATCTTCTTTTTCAAGACTAAGCTCAGGACTCACTCAGGAGAGTGTTCCTACTCACATAATCTCACTACAACCACTGCCTTCTTTTCCTAAGCATTGGATGTAGGTAAAGCCAAGGATTTAATTGGTACTCATTGATACAGTTATATCATCATTAAATGACAATCACTGTTAACACGACTAATCCTTTTATAGCATTTGATAAATAGTTGCTATGACGACCCCTGCCCCAAGTACCGTTACCTCCCAATTATTCTGGTTACTCCAGCTCCTCACTCAGAACCTCCCACCTCTCCACTATACAGCCGTACAAGTCTACCTACTGGCATTTCAGTGCATTTCCAGGATTCTACTCTGGAACCTTGACTGGCATATATTTTCATTGGTAGGCTTGTGCTACATGGGTTGTTAAGTAGTTAAAAGTGCTTCCCCTGGATATAACTAATCCCTGAGTTGGGAACACTCTTTTAGATTCTAAGTTGCTTCAGGACCAGGCCAGGACGGTGTCATATGTTTTTACCTCTAATGCTTAGGATTGTGCCTGGCAATCGTCAGTGTATGTTTGCTTCAAGGAAGGAAGGAGACAAGGAAGAGAGGGAGGGAGAGTGGGAGGAAGGAAGAGAGGAATGGAAGCACAGAAGGAGGAAGAGAGAAAAAGAGGAGAAATGTCCAAGACAGGTTTAAATGGTCAATGAAAAGTACCATCTCCTCTACATTGCTTTTAACAGTGCCCAAGCTCACCATGACTGATGGCAAGGCTTGGTGATTTCTGCCTGATTTAAAATAACACCCTTCCCATCAAATAAATCACACTCGTTTTTTCCCCTCTCATTGATCATAACAGAGGTAATCTTTTCCAACATACTTCCCTTTCCCATCTTATGGTTGTTTTCAGAAACCCTAGGAAATGTCTGCACCATATATTTTCCCCTCCCTTCTTTAGTTCCATTTATGACAAAGAGACATTCCAACCCTGACCATGAAGGTACATATAAAATTAATATTTGTCATAATCTTGAGTAATGTTCAAAATGAAGCAAGGAAGAACACTTACCTCTTCTTGACACTGTTGTTTTTCCTTCCCAGCTCCCACTAAAAGGTAAGCTCCGAGTTCACCATGCTGTCTCTGCTATGCATTCCCAGTGCCTAGAACAGTGCCTGACCTATAGTAAAGATTCTCAATAAATACTTGTTGAATGAGTGAATGAAAATGAAAAATGTATATTTTGAAGTTCAAATAGAGATATGTCTTGGACCACAAGTGCTCTTGATAGTGATGCCTTTCCAAATCTCCACAGCAGTCTTCATTTACCTGCTTTAATTATTAATAAACACATTCCTTTTCAAGCATCAGCATTCAGAATATGTCAAGATGTATTTTACAAATCTATTTAATACCCATTTTTGTTTTCCAGTTTTTGTCTAATAGTATTATAACACTTTTTCTTTCTACTGTATTTCTTGGCAAATATACAGAAAGAATTTCCATATATTGTGAATTAAATGAGTTTCTTTTGGCAAACCTATAAATCCAGTCAGCATGTATTTATAATATTTCTGTTGGTAAAATGTTCGAAATTCAAAACAGCACTCTTACAAACTCCTTTTGAAATACAACCAATTTTTTAATTTCATGAGTTTCTATAATCAGTCTGTGCTTTACTCTCAGACAATTGATTATGGATTATAAGTATTTTTTCAGTTGCCTCATTAGGGAATGCTTTAACTTCCCCAGTGTTTTTAAGCTCCCCTGAAGGCAGGGATTATGTTTTTCTACTTTTGTTCACTTCTTCATGGTGCTTAGTACTGCATTGAACTCAGTAACTACTTATTGAATGAAGGATTTTACCTTAATGCAAAATATTACATAAAGTGATAAGCCTAGAAGACAATGGATTATATTTTGCAAAAGAAGAAACAGTCATTCAATGCACTCTTCAGTATTTAGGGCCACTGTACTTAAAAATCATGTTAATGACCACATTTTATTTACGCTTGTTAATCATTCTTCATGGTCAAACGTTATCACAGGAGGCTTTAAAAAATTAGCAACAATATAGGACAATAAATCACAAACATCAACAGCATAGGTTTAAAATAATTTGTTCCCTATTAATTATATGTTGCCTCTTCCCCTTAAATACATCAAGGAGCATCATAAACTATTATGTAAAAATTTTAGTTTGGATTTAGGATGTAAGATATTTGCACTTGTTTACTGTTTACTTCAGCAAACAAATTTGGGACTAACATGTCAAAAGAGAAATGATTGGGAAATTTTTCATTTTTGATTAAAGAACAACAAGGAAATTTAGACTCTCTCATCATAAACTGTTCCCTTCCTTCTGTGACAATGCATTAAAAAATACCTAGGATCTTATTTCTTAACCTGAGTGATGGTTACATGAACATTCAGTAGGTAGTTATTTAAACAGCACATACGTATTTTGTACAGCCTTCTGTATATATGATATATTTTACAATCAAAGAAAAGCTACCTTAAATAAAAATCTGAGCCTAAGAAGAAAGCATCAATATTTCACAGTGATTCAAAATCAAGAACCAAGTATCAACCATTTCTTCTTTTTGTTAATTAGCATTCAGAAATGTATAATGTTTACATCTGAAGAGTGTTTAAGGAATAGTTACATTTGCATCTGAAAAGAGGTGTCTGTTGGAAAATAAAATTGATGCTTTTAGAATTAAAAAACAAAAACCAAATGAAACAAAATGTTTTGCCTACCTGAGAAGATTTCTTTAACGATTATTTCAAGATCCACCTGAAGACTTTTGTCACATGGTTCAGCACTCTTCTGGAATCTTTGAGATGTTGTAGTATCAAAGCTGAGAGTGATCCAAAAATTGAGACATGTAAGCCGAGAAACCTTATTCATAGTACCTAATAGTACCAGCTGATATTTATCAGGGAAGAGTTACTTTTCCCTAAAAGTTTATTTACTTTTTATGAATAGAATATTTATCATAAATCAAATATGTTACAGATAGTGCTTTAAAAGCTGCAAATAAAGCAGTGAATAAGATAATGTCTTTAATTTCATGGAGTTTACATTCTGGTAGGGAGTAGCCAAATAAATAAACGCACAAGAAAATACCAGGTGGTGAAAAGCGCTGCTTAAAAAATGGAATTGGGTGATATGATAGAGAACATAACTGATTTGGGTGATCAGAGAAGAGTGTCTCTCAGAGGAGAGGACATTTGTTCTGACATGCAAATACCAAGAACTGAGCCATGCAAAGATCAAAGGAAGGATTCCATGCAGAGGAACCAAAAGTTCAAGACATAAAAGCAGGCATGAGCATGGAGTGTTGGGGCAACAGAAAGAATGCAGGATGATGGGCCGTAGTGGGGTCAGACAGCCAAGGGCCACATCAGGAAAGGGTTTATAAGTTAGGGTAAGGAGGCCAGGGATTTTTCTAGATATACTGGGCAACTATTGGAGAGGTTTGAGCTGAAGAATCACATTATCTGTTTCATGTTTTAAAATGGACATGATGTGACTGTCACTTGGATTAATGGTTGTTAAATGTGAAAGCTGATGACCAACTAGAAGAATTCTTTTAGTGTACCAGATAAAGGTGGATGAAACAGTGATGATAATAGTTGAGGCAGAGATAAATGGACAAAGTTGGGATGTATTTTGGAGGGAAGGTCTATAGAACTTGCAGAGGAATTGGATTTAGAGTATGAGAGATAGGGATGAATCAAAGGGATGAATGCCTATGTGTTCGGCATGAACAGGTTTAGTAAAATTATTTTTATAGAAAATATAAGAGTTGAACTTTATAGGATTTCATAACTTTCCCATATTTTAATATACTCTCATGGTTTTGCATAACTGTAATACATGAGGCATCAAGTTTGAAAAGTTAGATGTTACTTTTTAACTTGACCTCATTTTCAATGTGGCTATCTTTCTCATATATTCCTCTGTTTTATGGACACACCTTGTACTTCACTTTATTGAGCTTCACAGATAATGTGTTTCATTTTGTTTTACAAATTGAAGGTTTGTGGCAACCTTGCATTGAGCAAGTCTATCAGTGCCAATTTTCCAGCAGTATTTGCTCTCTTTTTATCTCCATGTCACATTTTGGTAATTCTCACAATGTTTCAAACTTCATTCTTTAATTATATTTGTTATGATTATCTCATATAAGTCATCTTTGATGTTACTATTGTAATTGTTTGGGGGGGCACCTGAACCATACCCATATGAGATGACAAACCTAGTTTATAAATGTTGTCTGTTCCGACTGCTCTACTGACTGGTTGCTCCCCAGCTCTCTCCCTCCACTTGGACCTCTCTATTCCCTGAAACACAACAGTATTGAAACTGGGCTAATTAATAACCGCACATGGTCTTTAAGTGTTCAAACTAAAGGAATAATTGCACATTTCTCACTTTAAATCAAAAGCTAGAAATAATTAAGTGTGGTGAGGAAGGCATGCCAAGATAGAGCAAAAGGTAAGCACTCTAGCACCAAGCAGTTAGCTAAGTTGTGAATGCAAAGGAAGGCTCTTGAAGGAAATTAAAAGTGCTAACTCAGATGAACACATGAATAATAAGAAAGTAAAACAGGCTTTTTGCTGATATGGAGAAAGTTTCTGTGGTCTAGATAGAAGATCATTCCCTTAAGCCAAAGCTCAAACCAGAGTAAGGCTCTAACTCTCTTCAATTCCATGAAGGTTAAGAGAGGTGAGGAAGCTGCAAAAGAAATGAAGATAGCAGAGGTTGGTTCATGAGGTTTAAGGAAAGAAGCTGTTTCCATAACATAAAAGTTCAAGGTGAAATAGCAAGTGCTGATATAGAAGATGCAATTTATCTGTATCTACCCAAGGTCATTAATGAAGGTGGCTACACTAAACAACAGATTTTCAGTATAGGCAGTACAGCCTTCTATTGAAAGAAGATGCCATCTAGGACTTTCATAGCTAGAGAGGAGAAGTTAATGCCTGGCTTCAAAGCTTCAAAAAACAGGCTGACTCTTAGGGGTTAGGGCAACTGGTGACTTTAAATTTGAAGCCAATGCTCACGTGTTGTTGTTCAGTCACTAAGTCATGTCTGACTCTTTGTAACCCCTTGAACTGCAGCACGCCAGGCTTCCCTGGCCTTCACTATCTTCTGGAGCTTGCTCAAACTCATGTCCATCCAGTTGGTGATGCCATGCAACTGTGTCATCCTCTGTCATCCCCTTCTCCTCCTGCCTTCAATCTTTCCCAACATCAGGGTCTTTTCCAAAGAGTCAGCTCTTTACATCATGTGGCCAGAGTATTGAAGCTTCAGCATCATTCCTTCCAATGACTATTCAGAACTGATTTCCTTTAGCATTGACTGGTTTGATCTCCTTGCAGTCCAAGAGACTCTCAAGAGTCTGCTTCAGCACCACAATTCAGAAGCATCAGTTCTTCAGCACTCAGCCTTCTTTATGGTCCAACTCTCACATCCATATGTGACTATTGAAAAAATCATAGGTTTGACTATACAGACCTTAGTCAGCAAAGTGATGTCTCTGCTTTTTAGTATACTCTCTAGTTTTGTCATAGCTTTTCTTCCAAGGACCAGGTGTCTTTTAATTTAGTGGCTTCAGTCACCATCCACAGTGATTTTGGAGCCCGAGAAAATAACATCTGTCACTGTTTCCATTTTCTCCCAATCTATTTGCCATGAAGTGGTGGGACTGGATGCCATGATTTTAGTTTTTTGAATGTTGAGTTTTAAGCTAGCTTTTTCACTCTCCTCTTTCACCCTCATCAGTAAGCTCCTCTTTGCTTTCTGCCAATAGAATTATATCATCTGTTCACTTACCATTCTGAAAATCCTGAGGTCCTTAAGAATCATGTTAAATTGACTCTACCTGTACTCTGTAAATGGAATAACAAAGCTCAGATGACAGCGCATCTACTTATAACACTGTTTACTGAATATTTTAAGCCCACTGCTGAGATCTATTGCTCAGAAAAAAAAGACACCTATTAAATATTACCTATCATTGACAATGTATCTGATCATACAAGAGATCTCATGGAGATGTACAATGAGATTCATACTGTTTTCATGCCTACTAACACAGCATCCATTCTGCAACTCATGGATCAAAGAGTCATTTCAACTTTCAAGTCTTATTATTTAAAAAATATATGTCCTAAAGCTATAACTGCCATAAATAGTGATTCCTCTGGTGGATCCAGGCAAAGTAAATTGAAAACATTCTGGAAAGGATTCACCATTCTAGATGCCATTAAGGACACTGGTGATCTGTAGGAAGAGGTCAAAACATCCACATTCACATGAGTTTGGAAGAAGTTGATTCTGATTGTTATGGATGACTTTGAGGGGTTCAAGTCTTAAGTGGAGAAAGTAACTACAAATGTGGTGGAAATAACAAATGAGTTAGAATTAGAAATGATGTTTTAAGATGTGAGTGAATTGCTACAGTGTCATAAAACTTAAATGGATGAGGAGTTGCTTCTTATAGATAAGCAAGAAAGTGGTTTTTATTTTTGAGACTGAATCTACTCATGGTGAAGATGCTGTGAAGATTGTTGAAATGATCACAAACGGTTTAGAATATTAATATTAGTAAACTTAGTTGATAAGGCAGTGGTAGGTTCTGAGAGGATTAACTCTGATTTTGAAAGAAGTTCTACTGTAGGTAAAATGTGATTAAATAGCATTATATACTGTTTAAGAGACACTATTCATATAAGAAAGAGTCAGTTGATATGGCAAAATTCATTACTGTCCTATTTTAAAGAATTGCCACAGTTACCCTAACCTTCAGCAACTACCACCCTAATCAGTCAGTGGTTATCAACATCAAGACAAGACCTTCCACCAGCAAAAAGATTATGACTGGCTAAAGGTTCAGAAAATTGTTAGCATTTTTTGGCGATAAAGTATTTTTCCATTAAGGCATTTACATTGTTTATAAGACATAATACTATTGCACTCTTAAAGAATTATAATGTAGTGTAAACATAAGTTTTATGTGCACTGGAAAACCATAAAAATTGTGTGACTCGATTTATTGAAATATTTGCTTTATTGTGGTAGTCTAGAATTGAATTTGAATATTATCACTCCAATCTTAAAATACATGTTTTTGAAAGCACCACCACTTTAATGCTGGGGCCCATTCCATGCTACTCTCTCAGGTCTGCTTTTCATCTTTATCAAGCATTTATTAAACACCTTTACTTACTAGGTAACTAATCACATCATTTTATTTAAAATTAAAAATTAATAATACTATGCAACTCTGGAGGAGGTTAGGTACATGGAACACCTAAAAGCAATCGAGGAAATTTTAGCCTACTTAATTCCAAATACAGGATTAAGCCATTTTATAACTAATGTTTTCATACATGATATGAATTAACTGGTGGTTGTAGCTATCTTCATGTGTGGCTAGACCCATAGGACTCTGTTGCACAAAACCAGTACACATACAGAGATGGTCCCCACCTTTATGATAATCCTTTTTTCAGATTATAGTGGTATATACTAGGACCTTTGTTTGGAAGCAGTCGTTCAGTCTCTGAGAGCTACACAAACCAAACTGATATAGCTTCTATTGCTATTATTTCTCAGCTGAACATAGAATGCTATATTGTTTGAAGTTTTGATTTTTTATCTTATTTAGAATCCCCTTGAAGTGTTTCTTCTGTTCTTCTTATTTCCTTTCTGAAGATCGCTATGCCTGCTTTCATCCATCCTTCTCATTTGCTTTGCAAGGATTCTATCTCATAGAAGAGACTAATGAAAAACTCCAAAAGGCTATCAGGCTCTTTATAGTAGTCTCTGATTGATAGTCATAAAAAAATTCCAGTGCTTCTGTTTAATCTGGATCTAGTCAGCCCTCCATATCCACAGGATCTGCATCAGTGGATTTCATCAACCACAGATTGAGAATTTTTAAGGAAAATTCCAGAAAGTTCCAAAAACAACAAAACTTGAATTTGCCAAGCACTGGCAACTATTTTTACTTAGTGTTTACATTGTTTTTACAACCATTTACATAGTATTTATATGGTATTAGGTATTATAAGTAATCTAGAGATGATTTAACAAGTATATGGGAGGATGTCCATAGGTTATACAAAAATACTACATCATTTTATATAAAGATTTAAACAACTGCAGATTTTGGTATCCTTGGGGCTCCTGGAATCAATCCCCTATGAATATCGAGGGATGACTGCATACTTAAGTTGTAGAATCCTGGTAGGGTGGTAGGGTTACATCTTTGTTCTTGTTGTGTTTGAGCACATGGCTTAAAAAATAAATATCTCTACAAGCTTCTTATAAAAACAGAAGGGCTCTTGTGTTTTCTCTTCAGAGGAACCATATTTACTTTTTATAACTTAACTTTTGCTACTTAACCTCATTATTTCTGAGCTAAATGTTTGTTTTGCTATTCTTGATTTTTCAGTTTTAGACTTCTGTTGGCTTTTTTCTATCCCAGGTAAGAATTTTGCTCTTTTTCACATACATACTCATACCCACACCACACACATACAATCTTCCCATTTCTTCATTTTCCCATTATAAATACAATGTATTCACAGTACTTTTACTACGTAAATGCAATTAACAGGTGAGTGAGGTAGTATACTATAATACTTTCAATGTCATCTACAACTATGTTTTTTCTGTTGTATTAATAATTATTTTCTTGTTTAATTTTCTATATTATTATCTCTAATTCATTCACATATCCTCAACCTATTTTCTAAATATGCTTTCACTTCATTTAGATACAGGAAATCATTGCCTTTTCTTTGCTGTCTCATTTTTCATATTTTACTCTTTGTTCTTATTGTGTTTCTGTTTCTGCTTTCCTATTTTCAATTATCCTAGAGTTCTCTTTTCATCCTCTGAATCTCCCTTTTAAAATAGCATCATTTTATTATTTCATAGTTGAAATACCTTCTCTAGTATCACTGAAGATATTGATTAGAGTTATAATTATTCTCTGCGTGTGACAGAAAATTCATGGCCTCGTCATATATTGACAAAGTAGGAATGGCTAAGAAGCAGGTGTCAAGGGCAGATTTTCAGATCAAGAAGACAATAGACTTTCATTGAAAGGAAAAGAGTCACCTAGGATATCTTGGAAGTCAGACCACATGCTGCTGACTGAACTTGCAGTGTTACAGGAAATAATTTTTAAAATTCAGTATGTTGGTATGTCTTCTGCTTTGTGCTACTTTTGGCTACTGAGTTGTCTTCCATGGGAGACAGTGCAGTCCAGAGATAGACAGGAGGAGGCATGCTGAATTCATGGTTTACAATCTGATTTTCTAAGATTTCTATAATTTGCCTACCTTTTAGAGTTCAAAAAATCCAACCACTTTTAATATCCCAAAAGAAATAAATGGTAATCAGTAAGACAATACAAGCAAGAGAAAAATTTTGGCCCCAAGTGGTTTTCAGGAAACTTAAGCATTCTCTTTCCTGACAATGGGATCCAGCAAAAATCAAAGAGAGTTTCCTTCCCTCTCAAATTTATTTTTAGACGACCTCCATGTGTCCACCATTGCGTTGAGGTAGAGTCAGGCAAACCACAGAGGCAAAAAAAGGAAAAAAAACAACCAAAAGCTTTCATCCTCCCCCAAAAAGCACCCAAACAAAAACAGAGAAAGGATTAAAAACTAGATCTAGAGAAGCTCTTTGTGCTTACTCCCTCATGGGAC
The DNA here is from genome assembly GCA_007570785.1 of Antilocapra americana. NCBI lineage: Eukaryota > Metazoa > Chordata > Mammalia > Artiodactyla > Antilocapridae > Antilocapra > Antilocapra americana. The sequence goes on along the minus strand of ML663456.1, from coordinate 1,422,756 downwards.
TGACCAGAAGTAATGAGAATAGAAACCTATAAGCTTTCTTTGTTTTTATTGTTGCTGTTCTTGTTGTTTCCCAGCTTTTCTGAGATATAGTAACAACTGACAGATCAGTATCAGTTCAGTTGCTCAGTCATGTCCAACTCTTTGCGACCCCATGAACCACAGCACGCCAGGCCTCCCTATCTATCAACAACTCCTGGAATTCACCCAAACCCATGGCCATCGAGTCACTGATACCATCCAGCCATCTCATCCTCTGTCATCCCCTTCTCCTTCTGCCCCCAATCCTTCCCAGCATCAGGGTCTTTTCCAATGAGTCAACTCTTCACATGAGGTGGCCAAAGTATGGGAGTTTCAGCTTCAACATCAGTCCTTCCAATGAACACCCAGGACTGATCCCTTTAGGATGGACTGGTTGGATCTCCTTGCAGTCTAAGGGACTCTCAAGAGACTTCTCCAACACCACAGTTCAAAAGCATCAATTCTTGGGCGCTCAGCCTTTTTCACTGTCCAACTTTCACATCCATACATGACTAATGGAAGAAACCATAGCCTTGACTAGACGAACCTTTGTTGGCAAAGTAATGTTTCTGCTTTTCAATATGCTATCCAGATTGGCCATAACTTTTCTTCCAAGGAGTAGGCGTCTTTTGATTTCTTGACTGCAATCACCATCTGCAGTGATTTTGGAGCCCCAAAAAGTAAAGTCTGACACTTTTCCCATTGTTTCCCCATCTATTTCCCATCAAGTGATGGGACCAGATGCCATGATCTTAGTTTTCTCAATGATGAGCCTTAAGCCAACTTTTTCACTCTCCTCTTTCACTTTCAGCAAGAGGTTTTTTAGTTCCTCTTCACTTTCTGCCATAAGGGTGGCATCGTCTGCATATCTGAGGTTATTGATATTTCTCGTGGCAATCTTGATTCCAGCTTGTGCTTCTTCCAGCCCAGTGTTTCTCATGATGTACTCTGCATATATGTTAAATAAGCAGGGTGACAATATACAGCCTTGACGTACTCCTTTTCCTATTTGGAACCGGTCTGTTTTTCCATGTCCAGTTCTAACTGTTGCTTCCTGACCTGCATACAAGTTTCTCAAGAGACAGGTCAGATGGTCTTGTATTCCCATCTCTTTCAGAATTTGAATGAAGCAAGGCAAAGGCTAATAGAGTTTTGCCAAGAGAATGAACTGGTCATAGCAAACACCCTCTTCCAACAACACAAGAGAAGACTCTACACATGGACATCACCAGATGGTCAACATTGAAATCAGACTGATTATATTCTTTGCAGCCAAATATGGAGAAGCTCTATATAGTCAGCAAAAACAATACTGGGAGTTGACTGTGGCTCAGATCATGAACTCCTTATTGCCAAATTCAGACTGAAATTGAAGAAAGTAGGGAAAACCACTAGACCATTCAGGTATGACGTAAATCAAATCCCTTGTAATTATACAGTGAAAGTGAGAAATAGATTTTAAGGGACTAGATTTGATAGACAGAGTGCCTGATGAACTATGGACGGAGGTTCGTGACATTGTACAGGAGACAGGGATTAAGACCATCTCCAAGAAAAAGAAATGCAAAAAAGCAGAATGGCTGTCTGAGGAGGCCTTACAAATAGCTGTGAAAAGAAGAGAAGCAAAAGTAAAGGAGAAAAGGAAAGATATTCCCATCTGAATGCAGAATTCCAAAGAATAGCAAGGAGAGATAAGAATGCCTTCCTTAGTGATCAGTACAAAGAAATAGAGGAAAACAACAGAATGGGAAAGACTAGAGATCTCTTCAAGAAAATTAGAGATACCAAGGGAAAATTTCATGCCAAGATGGGATCGTTAAAGGACAGAAGTGGTAGGGACCTAACAGAAGCAGAAGATATTAAGAAGAGGTGGCAAGAATACATAGAAGAACTTTACAAAAAAGATCTTCACGACTCAGATAATCATGATGGTGTGATCACTCACACTCAGCTAAAGCCAGACATCCTGGAAGGTGAAGTCAAGTGGGCCTTAGAAAGCATCACTACAAACAAAGCTAGTGGATGTGATGGAATTCCAGTTGAGCTATTTCAAATCCTAAAAGATGATGCTGTGAAAGTGCTGCTCTCAATATGCCAGCAAATTTGGAAAACTCAGCAATGGCCACAGGACTGGAGAAGGTCACTTTACATTCCAATCCCAAAGAAAGGCAATGCCAAAGAATGGTCAAACTACCACACAGTTGCACTCATTTCACACGCTAGTAAAGTAATGCTTAAAATTCTCCAAGCCAGGCTTCAGCAAAACATGAACCGTGAACTTCCAGATGTTCAAGCTGGTTTTAGAAAGGCAGAGGACCCAGAGATCAAATTGCCAGCATCCAATGGATCACTGAAAAAGCAAGAGAGTTTCAGAAAAACATCTACCTCTGCTTTATTGACTATGCCAAAGCCTTTGACTGTGTGGATCACAATAAACTGTGGAAAAAACTGACATATAACACTGAGTAAGTTTAATGTGTACAGTGTGTTGATTTGATACACTTGTATATGATAATATGGTTACTTTCATAGTGTTAGCACCTTGTTCAAAACACATGGTTATCAGTTCTTTTTTGTGGTGGAAAGCACTTAAGATCTCTCTTGGCAAATTTGAAGTCTATAGTATTATACAATATTGTTAACTATGTTCACAATACTGTGCATTAGATCCCCAGAATTTATTCATCTTTTAACTGGAGCTTTGAATCCTTTTACCAACATCTCCCTATTCCTTCCTCCACCCCCAGTCCATGCAACCACTGTTTCACACTCTCTTTCTATGAATCTGGCTGTTTTAGATTCCACATATAAATGAAAACATATAATATTGTCTTTCTCTGTCTGATTTATTTCACTTAACATAATACCCTCCAAGTCCATCTATGTTGTTGCAGATGCAAAACTTCATTCTTTTTTATGCCTGAGTAATAGTCCTGTGTGTGTGTGTGTGTATGGCATATCTTCTTTACCCATTCATCTGTTGATGGGCACTTAGGTTGTTTCCATATCTTGACTGTAATTGTAATTGTAATTAGTCCTGCTATGAACACTGGGGTATGTGTTATCTTTTCAGACTAGTATTTTCATTTACTTCAGATACAAACCAAGGAGTAGAATTGCTGGATCATATGGTAGCTCTATTTTTAGTTTCTTAAAGAACCTCTATAAGCTTTTCCAAGATGACTGTACCAATTTACATTCCCACCAACAGTGTATTAGGGTTCGATTTTCTCCACATCCTTGCCAACATTTACTATGTGTTGTCTTTTTGAGGATAGCCTTCACAGCCTATCACAATTACTTCTCATTTTGGGATTTGAATTTCTCTAAGGATTTGTGATGTTGAGCATCTTTTCATGTGCCTGTTGGTCATTTTTATGTCTTTTTTGGAAGAATGTCTATTTAGGTCTTCTGCCCATTTTTTACTTTGGTTGTTTGTTTCTTTGACATTGAGTTGCATGAGCTCATTATATATTTTGGATATTAGCACCTTATCAAACATGTGTATGTGCTCAGTCGCTCAGCTATGTCTGACTCTTTGCGGCCCCATGGACTGTAGCCTGCCAGGCTTCTCTGTCCATGGTATTCTTTAGGGAAAAATACTGGAGTGGGGTGCCATTTCTTACTCTGGGGGAATCTTCCCAACCCAGGGATCAAAACCATGTCTCTTGCATCTCCTGAACTGGCAGGCACATTCTTTACCACTAGTACCACCTCTAAAGCCCTTATCAGACTTATCACTTGCAAATGTATGCTCCTATTCAATGGGTTGTCTTTTCATTTTGTTGATGATTTCTTTTACTGTACAAAAGCTTTTCTAAGTTTAATCAGGTACCATTTATTTATTTTTTCTTTTTTTCCCCTAGCCTTAGGAGACAGGTTCAAAAACTATTGCTAACACTTAGAGTATACTGCCTGTTTTCTTCTAGGAATTTTGTGGTTTCCAGTCAAATTTTGATCTTTAATCCGTGAGTTGATGGATGAAAAACGAAATCATGGAACATATTTGACAAAGGGCTATCTATTTGGCAAAGGGCTCATATCCTGAATGCCTATGAATCTATAAAATAACGGACATGAACATGCTCTTCCAAAAACAGGATATCCAATAACTGTATGAGAAATTGTTCAACCTCCTTAGTTATGAGGGAGTAAATCAAAATCACAATGTGATAACATAATTGATCAAATAAAGTGGTGAACACCAAGTGTTTACAAGGATATGGGTTAATCAAAACTCTCGGTGCTGAGAGGAATGTATATTGGCACAGTATTTTGCAAAAGTACTTGATCTTACCCACTAATTTAAAAATATTTGTACCTTTATTTAAAAATACATCCAGCAAAGATATATTTCCAGTAGATACTTATGCATACATGCATAAAGGAAAATGTATAAGACTATAGCAGCATTATCTAATTAGCTAAATTAGAAACAGTCCAAATGTCCATTAATTAATAGAATGGATAAACAAGCCATGGCATATTCACACAATGGAATATTACATAGCAGTGATTCTCAAAGTGTGATTCCTGGATGAGCATAGCAGCATTACCCAGAAAGTGAGTAGAAAAGCAAATTCTTGGGCCCCATCCTAGACCTTTTGAATCAGAAACTCTGGAGGTGTGGGTCCATACATTTGTGTTTTAAGAAGCCTTCTGGATGATTCTGACACTCAAGTGTGAGAACCATGTTGTTGTTCAGTCGCTAAGTTTTGTCCAGCTCTTTGCAACCCTATGGACTGCAGCATGCCAGGTTCCTCTCTCCTCCACTACGTCCCAGAGTTTGCTCAAATTCATGTCCATTTAGTTGGTGATGCCATCTAACCATATCATCCTTCACCATCCCCTTCTCTTTTTGCCTTCAATCTTTCCCAGTATCAGGGTCTTTTCCAACATGTCTGCTCTTTGTATTCAGGTGGCCAAAGTATTGGAGCTTCAACAGCAGTACTTCCAATGAATATTCAGGGTTGATTTCCTTTAGGATCAACTGGTTTGATCTGCTTGCAGTCCAAGAGACTCTCAAGAGTCTTCTCCAGCACCACAATTTAGAAGCATCAATTCTTCAGCACTCAGTTTTCTTTCTAGACCAATTCTCACATCCATACATGACTATTGGAAAAGCCATAGCTTTGACTACATGGTCCTTTATCAGCAATATGATGCCTCTGCTTTTTAACACACTGTCTAGGTTTGTCATAGCTTTCCTTCTAAGGAACAAGCGTCTTTTAATTCAGTGGCTGCAGTCCTCATCTGCACTGATTTTGGAGTACAAGAAAATAAAATCTGTCACTGTTTCCAATTTTCCCCCATCCATTTGCCATGAAGTAATGGGACTGGATGCCATGATCTTAGTTTTTTGAATGTTGAGTTTTAGATTGCTTTTTCATTCTCATCAAAGGGCTCTTAGGTTTCTCTTCACTTTCTGTTATTAGAGTGATATCTATCATCTTCATATCTGAGGTTGTTGACATTTCTCCTAGCAATCTTGACTCCAGCTTGTAATTCGTCCTGCCTGGCATTTTGCATGATGTACTCTGCATATAAGTTAAATAAGCAGGATGACCTGCTAGACTGCTCTGTCTATGAGATTTCACAGGCAAGGATACTGATGTGGGTTGCCATTTCCTTCTCTAGGAGATCTTCCTGACCCAGGGATCAAACCCATGTCTCTTGCATTGCCAGGCAGATTCTTCATCACTGAGCCACCTGGGAAGTCCGTGAGAACCGTGAGTCTACCATAATGAAAATGAATGAGCTATAGCTATATACAACAACATAGGTAAATCTCACAAACATAATGTTGAGTTTAAGAAGCCACATGTAATGTATGCTATGTGATTTTATTTATATGTAGTTTAAACAGGCAAAACTAAACTGTATTTTTTAGAGGTGCATGCTGAGATAGAAAGAAAAATCAAGAAAATACTATAGAAATCCACATGGTGGTTACTTCTAGGTGAGGAAGGAGCAGGTAGAGATTTGGAAGGGGCTTTGAGGAGACTTCTGGGGCTGTGGGGAGTTTTCTTCATTTGAATGGTGGTTACTCAAATGTTATTTGTGATCATTCACTTGTTTATCTATCTATTATATGTATTATATCTAATATTATATATAGAATAGTTCACAATACTTTTTTTTAAAAGTGATTGTAAGTTCTAGGTAATTTTGGTGAGAAACACCAATGTTTCTTTCTCTAAAACAATTCTTTTAGAGAGTCAGATTCCTGACAAGAATTTTTAAATCTCTTACGTTATAGCCCTAGGCCTGGCTTCCAATATTCTGAGAACTGAGTCAGGAGAGAGCGCTTTCTTCACAATTGGCAGTTACCAGTTTTCTATCTGCTTACCTGAACTCCTGCAGCATTTTATCTGCTCTTGATATAAATTTGCATGTCTCTGTAAGTTTAAGCCTTTGCATAATTCTTACTGTTGCTCCAGTGGGGTTTGAGGAGGAAGAAAAATAAATGTATGCATTCAATTTTTCATCCTTGCTTGGAATCCCTCTCTCCTTAGGACTTTATTTTACATGCTGGAAGACTTCATAAGGAAGTGTTCCTTGTCTATGTTCATAACGTAAACATTAAATACATTTCCATTGGGTAATAATTCCCATTGAGAAAATCATAAGTATAAACAAGAAATTAAAAAGTAGTCTTCTTTATTCTTTTTAATATTTTTCTTAATTAGAAGCATACTGTAACTGCAATCCTATTTTTTAATTTAACTTTGTGTTTTCTCATGTTATTTAAACTATACAGAGTGACATCAGCAAAATGGCAGAGTAGTTCCCCTCTTCTTATATCTGCTCAGTGACAATAGTTTGGTAGTCACCCACAGATAGAACTTTCTTTGTGGGAGCCTTGAAATCCAGGTAGTAGACTGTGACAGCCCAGTGGAGACCAAATCTGAGGAGGACCACTTTCACAAGACTGGCTTTTGCCAGAGTGGCAGGTTCACCCACTGTGGTCCTGGCAATAGACTGTGCAATAACCCTGTCCCCCTGTGGACTCAGATACAGCCCCATTTTGCCTTGCTCCTACCACTAAGTGGTACTGTCTTTCAGGGGAGTTGGAAGGAGTCACATCTACCCATGTCTCATGTAACAAGCCCACCAACCTGTGTCCTGTGGTTGTGGACTTGAAGTGGCTAGTGGCCTGACTCCAGTCCCTTTTAGCCATGGTCAGGGAACAGTCCTGCCCACCCGGGGATCCACAGGAGATGCACCCATCTGTGCTTTTAGAGGTAGGCACACAGGCCTCAGCTCAACTACAGATCTTGAAGTGGTATTGTAAGCTAGCTTCAGCTCCTCCAAGCCATGATCCAAGAGCAGTTCTGCCTGCCTAGCAACCCACCTGGAGACTCATTTGTCAGTGCTCCCAGAGACAGGCCCACCAAACTCAAGTCTAAGGGCATATTCTTAAGGGGTCCAGTGAACCAGCTCCAGCCCAAGTCCAGGAGAATTCCTGCCTGTCCATGTACTCACTGGGTCCTCTTCTGCCATGTAAGGACACAGCAAGAAGTCAGTTGTTTGCAACTCAGAACAGGGCTTTCATGAGAACCTCACCATGTTGGCATACTGATCTCAGACTTCCAGAACTTGAGAAATAAATTTCTGCACTCCTGAAATCATTGCAGCATTATTCACAGTAGTGAATATATGGAAATGACCAAAGTGTTTGTCTGTTGATTAATGGATAAAGAGCATGTGGTATATAAGTTCAATGGAATATTATTTAGCCATTGTAAATAAGGAAATCCTGCCATTTACTACAACATCTATGAACTTGGAAGACAGTATTTGAAGAGAAATAAGCCAGACAGAGAAAGACAAATACTGTGTGATCTCACTTCTATATGAAATCTAAAAAAGTCGAACTTATAGAACCACAGTTATGGTAAAATAGTAGTTGTCAGGGACAGGAAGGTGGTGAAATAGAAAGATATTGATCAAAGGATATAAACCTATAGTTATAAGATGAGTAAATTTGGGAGATTTGATGTACAGCATGGTCAGCATAGTTGATAATACTATATTGTATACTTAAATTTTACTTAGAGAGTAGATTCTAAATGGTCTTACCATACAGACAAAAAAATAACTTTGAGGTGATGGAGTGTTCATTAATTTCACTATGGTGACCATGTCACAATGTATATGTATATTAAATAACATCATTGTACAGCTTAAATAAGCACAATTTTGGCTTGCCAATTATACCATAATAAAGCTGAAAAACAATAAAAGTATCAAATAATTTTATTTTTAACAGCTGCATAATATTTCATCACAGAGACAAACCAGAAATTTACTTACATGTTACTACTATTGGATTCCTAGAGTTACCCCTACCCCAACTTCCCTTTATTATAAAGAATGCTGCCATGAATAGCTTTGTGATCCTGATTATTCCCTTAGGAAATATTTCAAGAAATATTGCAAAAAACACAAAAAAATTTTGTCTAGTTTGCGTTCAGAAAATGGAATAATTGATTGACTTTCTCTAGTTACAGAGCCAACACATGCTTGTAGAAGTTTGCAGAAAGTGTACAAAAGTAGGACGAAGCAAGCAAAAACCATGCACAATCCTAGAAGCTCGTGCTAGAAATAAGCACTGCTAAAATTTTGGAATACCCTTCCACAAATATTCACAAATACAAATATAGATTTAGACATGACTCTATTCTTATAACTTATACTTCTTTTAAAGATTGAGATATAAATGATCTATAATACTGTGTAATTTTAAGGTGTACAACATGTTGATTGGATATATTTATATATTTGCAATATGGTTACCATGATAGTGTCAGCTAGGATCTTCATCATATCACATAATTATCATATTTTTCTTTTATAGTAACAATATTTAAGATCTAGCCTCTTTGCCACTTTGAAGTATGTAATGTAGTATTGTTAACTATAATCGCAATACTGTGCATTAGCTTTCTAGAACTTAGTTACCTTCTAATTGCATAACTTACATTTCTTAACAACCTACTGCAGACATTTATACACCACTATCCAGCAGAACCATTTGTAATGATGGAAATGTTCTGTGTGATCCAATGCAGTAGCCACTAACCACATGTGGCTAGTTCAACTGAGAAACTGGATTTTAAATTGTATTTAATTTTAATTAATTTCAATTAGATAGCCACATAAAGTTAGTGGCTATTTTATTGGACAACACAGGTATATAATATCTACCTGTTCATTTTAATAGTTTGCAGAGTACTTTACTTTATGGATATCCTATAACTTGTTTAGTTACTATGTAACTGTTAGGCATAAATTTCTTGCAATTTTTGCTATTATAAACAACAGTTTAGTGAATTCTGCAAAGAAAGAATATGTTTAAAGAATACTGAGCTAGTTCACCTTTCTGGTTTATTATCAGTTCATAATCTTTTGGCAGTGCTATACATAATTTGTTTAATTACTCTCAATTCCATTATGGAACTATTTTGCTGTACCTGGATAAATGTTTCATAACTTTAACATTCTGAGTATTTCCTTTTGGAAGATTTTCTTAGTGTTCAGATACATTTTGTCACACAGGTTCCCTGGCGTGACTGAATATAATATTTTTATTCCACATCAATTATTAAACACTCTCTTTTGATGGCAAAGAGTGGGTAGTTTACTAAATTATCCAGCCTTAGAATATTAGTGAAATTCTCAGAGAACTAACTCTATGTGATATACTTTAGTATGTTTTTTCCTTTATATGGTAGTAGTTTTATTTCATGTTTTTCTTAACTTTGAAAATTAACATACATACAAAAGAATATATGGAAATGTGTTTGTATAGTTGATGGAAAAAGTAAAAACATTCATGTATGTACTTCTCAGTCTGAAAAATAGAATATTACTGTACTCCCAAAGCCCTGTACAGGGCTGATTGTGTTAATCAGTCCTTGTTTCTTTAAAATTTTTAACATTTGCATAAGCATCATTGAAAAAACATTGTCTAGTTTTTCCCATTTTTGAACTTTATATATATGAAATCATAGGTATGATTTCTATATGGCTTCTTTTGCTTAAATTATGTTTTGTTATTGATCATGTTATTGTTTTCATTGAATAATAACATATACACAGTAAAGTGCATAAAGTGCATTAAGCTTTATTTTTTAAATTATTTTTTAAAATAAATTAATTTTTAAAAATTTATCTTATTAATTTTCAAAAATTTATTTTGACACCATATAACCATCACCCTTATAAAGAAATTTTAACACCCTATGGTATTCCCTATAACATAACAGTTATGATACCATTTGTGTGTCATTCTTCTTATTTTTCAATGGGCTTCCCTGGTGGCTCAGATGGTAAAGTGTCTGCCTACAATGTGGGAAACCCAGATTCAATTCCTGGGTCAGGAAGATCCCCTGGAGAAGGAAATGGCAACCCACTCCAGTACTCTTGCCTGGAAAATTCCATGGACAGAGGAGCCTGGTAGACTACACTCCATGGGGTTGCAGAGTCCTATTTTTCAATAGGATTGCATTTTATGAATATACCACAGTTATTTGGCAGCTTTTTAAATGATGAGTATTTGGACTGATTTCAGTTTTTTGCTTTTATAGAAAAGGTATCATGATCAATCTTGTGCATGTCTTTTTGTGGATAAATGAATTCATTACTTTGGGATATGTTCCCAGGAATGAAATTGCTAGATCTCAGAACAGGAATATGATTAGCTTTGGTAAATACTTCCAAAGAGTTTTCCAAAGTGGCTATACAGTTTTCCATTTCCAAGAGAAGTGTATGAGACTTCCAGTTCTTTCCCATCTTTTCTAACAATATTGTCAATATTTTTAGTTAGAACCGGTCTGTTTGTGGCATTAATTTGTATTTCACTGAAGACTGATGATGATGAGTACATTTTAATATGCTAATTGGTCATTTTTACCCTCTTTATAAACTGTTTCTTCAAGTATTTTAACCACGTTTTTGTTGTTTTCTTTTTCTGAAATAACTTGTAGAAATTACTAATTTGTATAAATTGAATTTCTTTTTATATATTTAAAATGAGTCATTTGTCAGATATGTGCATTGCAAATATCTTTTGGAATCCCCTACTTTGCTTTTTCTTTTTTTTGTGTTTTCATTTTATTTTTATTTTTATTTATTTATTTTTCCTTTACATTATCGTGTTGGTTTTACCATACATTGACATGAATCCGCCATGGGTATACATGTGCTTTTTCATTTTGTAAACGTGTCCTTTTAAACAGCCTTACTGAGACATAATTCACAGACCACACATTTAAAGTGTATAGTTCAATGCCTTTTAGAGTTATGTAACCTTCAACAAAATAAATTTTAGAACATTTTATCACTCCATAAAGAAATCTATTACCCATTAGCAGTCACTCTTCACTGTCCCTCAGTATTCTCAGCCTTGGCAACCATGATCTGCTTTCTGACTCTATAGATTTGCCTTTCCTGCATATTTCATATAAATGGAATCATGCCATATGTGATCTTTCATGACTGACCTCTTTCATTTAGACTGGTTTCAAGGTGCACCTATGTTGTAGCATATATCAATGCTTCTTTCCTTATTATGGCTAAATAATATTCCATTGTATGGACATATCATGTTTTTTGTTATCCACTAATCTGTTTATGGATATTTGGAGTGTTCACACACTTTGTCTATTATAAATAATGCTATTATGCACACTCATGTACACAATTTTGCATGGACATATGTTTTAATTTTTCTCAGGAATATATCCAGGTGCGAAATCACTGGATTATATTTTAACCATGTTTATCTGTTTGAGGAGCTGCCAGATGGTTTTCTAAAGTGATTGCACCATTTTCCCATCCCCAATAACAGTCTGTATAGGTTCCGGTTTCTTTATATACTTACTAATACATGTTACTATCTGGTATTTTTGGATTATAGCCATTCTAGAAGATGTGAAATAGCATCTCATGGTTTCAATACATGTATCTCTGATGGCTAATGATATTGAGCATCTTTTCACGTGCTTCTTGATAGCTTGTGTATCCTCTTTGGAGAAATGTGCATTCAAATTATTTGCCATATTTAGTTGGATTTTATCTTTATGATAGTGTTGTAAGATTGTTTATATGTTCTAGATATAAGTCCCTTGTCAGATGTATGATATGATACTAATATCTTCAATTCTGTGAATTATGTTTTTGCTTTCTTCTTGGTGTCCTTTTGTGCACACAAAGATTTTATTTTGATGAATTTAATGATGATATTTTGATGAACAGCACAGGACTTTTAATGTCAGTTAAGTCCAGTTTGTAACTTTTAGTGCATTCTGTATCCTACTTAAGAAATCTTTGCGTATCCAAATGTCATGAAATTATTTCTTTGTGTGTTCTTATAGAACTTTTGGTTTCATTTTACACTTAGAAATAAGATCCATTTTGAATTCATTTTCTCTGTTATAGCCATCAAGGTAGTCTATTTCTGAATTCTCTTCTCTTGATCCATTTGTCTGCCTTTCTGACAATATCACACTGTCTTAATACTATAGTTTTTTTTTGGAAGTCATAAAAACTAGTAGTATGAATCTTTCCACTTTGTTCTTCGAGATTGTCTTGGTATACCAGATTCTTTGCATTTTAGATTTTTTAATTAGCTTATCAATTTCTACAAAAAATCTTTCTGGGAGTTTGATTTGAATTAAAATGAATCTGTAGGGAATTCCTTGGCAGTCCAGTGGTTAAGACCCCATGCTTCCACTACCTGGGGCCCAAGTTCGACCCCTGGTCAAGGAAATAAGATTCCACAAGCCATAGGACGCAGCAAAAAAGACCAAACTCTGTAGTCCAGTTTGAAGAGAATTAATATCCTAACAATGTTGAGAATTTCAGTTCATGAATGCGATATAACTCTCAACTCATTTGTGTCTATTCTGAGCAGTGTCTGTATTATTCATTGTAAAAGCATTTGTACATCTTTTATTACATTTACTCCCAGCTATTTGAAATTTTTGTCCTGTACATTAGAAAAAGCATTAAAAAACACATTTTACAGTTGTTTTTTCTGGTTTATAGAAATGTAATTTATTTTTGTAGATTGATTTTATGTTCAGCTACCTTGCTAAACAATTTTATTTATTCTAATGATTTATTTATAGCTGATTTTTCATATTTTTGGTATACTATATATCTGTGAATAATGACAGTTTTGTCTCTTCCTTCGCAATCCTTTTCAGTACAATGGTGAATAGAAATGGTAATAATGGGCAATTTTTGTCTTGTTCATGATGTTAAAGGAAATGTCTTCAATTTTTAAATAAATTAGTATGATCTTTTCTAAAGAATTTTTACTGATACCCCTTATCAGGTTAAAAAAGTTACTTTTACTTTTGTAAGAATTTTTCTTATAAATGGATGTTAAATTTTAAATATTTTCTACATTTATTGAAATGATCTCTTTAAAAATGTCATGGATTATATTATTTGATATCAAAATTAATTTTGTATTCCTCAAATACATTTTTGCAGTGATATGCTATTTTTAATACTTTTTAGATTTAATTTGCTGATTTTAAAAAATTATTTATATATCTTAGTTCATGAATTAGACTGATTTGGAATAGCTTATGTGAAATTGGAATTTCTTATTCTTTGAACGTGAGATATTGCTCACTAGTAAAACCTTGTGAAACTGGAATTTTCTTTATAGACACATTTTTTAATAATGATTCATTTATCTAAGGGTTATAAAATTTCTCAGATTTTCTATTTCTTTCCAGTTCAATTTTAGTAAGTTATATAATTTTTGGTAATTTCTTTGTTTTATATGGATTACTAACATTTATGGGCATAATTTTGTTTATGATATATTTTATACTTGTTTTGTTGTCTGCTGTATCTATAATTAGGTACCCCATTTCATTCTTGTTATTGTTTATTTACATCTTCTATCATATTTTTCTTGATCAATGTTGACAATAATTTTGTTATTTTTATTAGTTTTTTAAAGAATCATCTTTGTCTTCATTCATTCTCTCTGTTTGCTTTTATCTGTTTCATTAATTTATGCTTTTATTCATGATCATTCCCTTCTTTCTATCCTACCTGGATTTATTTTACTATTCTTTTACTACGTTTTTAAGATATTTATTATATATATAATTGTCAAAGCCACTTAGGAGTACACTGTAGATAGGATGACTGTTTATCCCTAAATATTTCAGTATGTATTTTCTTAGAAACTTTTTTATTACATAACCACACTGCAGTTATCGAAATCAGGAAATTAACACTAGTTCATTTCTATTATCTAATCTATAAACTTCATTCAAATTTTGCCAATTATGCTAATGTCATTTACAGAAAAAGATTTCTGTTTTCTGGTCTAGGTTCCAATCCAGGATCACACATTGCATCTATTTGTGACGTCTTTTTAGTTTCCTTTAGTTTAGAATAGTTCCTTATTCATTTGTAGTCTTTAATGACCTTGTTACTTTTGAAGAGTTTAGGCTAGTTATTTTTGTAAATTGCTCTCAAATTTTGTTTATTTGATGTTTTTCCATGACTAGATCCAAGCTACACATTTTGGCTGGACTACCACAGAAATAATATTGTGTTTTTCTCAGTACTTTATATGAGGACTCAACTATGTTTATCTGTCCCCTTCTGTTGATATTAATTTTAATTACTTGTTTAAGGTATAATCTACCAAGTTTCACCACTATAAATTTCCAGTTTTTCAATTTGTAAGTAATGAATATCTTAAAGAGATATCTTTTTAAAATTTTTCATGTGGATCATTTTTAAAGTCTTTATTGAATTTGTTACAATATTGCTTCTGTTTTATGTTTTGGATTTTTGTTCATAAGACATGCAGGATCTTAGCTCCCTGACCAAGGATCAAACCTACACCTCCTGCATTGGAAGGCAAAGTCTTAAACCACTGGACCAACAGTGGAGTCCCTCTAATTGCTTCTAAAATGTTCCACCATTTGTGTTAGTATTCACTGAAAATTCTGGCCCAAGTCAAATATTATGATGATGATTTGACTGCCAAATTCTTATTTCCTAATCCTATCATTAATTTTACATTTGTTGGTTGACATTCTAATACAAGAATTAGATAGTTTGCTCTCTATTTATTTGTTTACTTGAAGTAGTATGAATTCATGTATTCTTATTTAATAGGTTATAATTTATAACTGTGATTATTTATTTTGATATTCAAGTAGTCCTAGATTTGGCCAGTGAAAGCTATTTCATACAGACATTTGAACCCTTGGAGTGTACTCATAGTTCTTTGAGCCCTTCCTTACTTTCTGACTCTATAGGCTACCCCAGACTCATCTTTTAATTTCTCAGTTCCAAGTCTAGAATGAAACATATCTTCAAGGAGTCCTGGGGAGTATGTTTGCTTATTGCTACTGGAGTGCTTCTATATCTATATTTATATAAGCCAAGCTATATACACATATATATTTGTTTAGTTATATATATAAAATATAAGTTTGTTACAATGACAATAAAGTTATAATTTTACACATATTTTATTATATGTTTGTGTGAAAATCAAGAGTTCATACTGATACCTTTAACTCTAGTCCAGTAACACAGGGTTGATTCTAGACTACTCCCTTTCCATAGTAGTAGCTCTCTTTTCCAACAGTGAGAAATCTGACTCCCATTATTCATAATATATTTACTCATTTGCTCAATTCTAGAATGCACAGAAAGCAGTTTTATGATTGCTAACCAATTCCACCCTAAAAAACAAGCCTATAACTCAAGTTCAAGATTTGTTTATAGGTTGCTTTTTTTTTTTTTTTGGTTTTTAGTCTGAGGATATATAATCAAAATACTGCATTTACACATTACTTGGGTTTATTCTGCCCCCCTCCTTCAGTTTGGTTATAAACTTGATTCATTTGTTTTTGTTTCCATTTTATGTTTTTCCCTATCCTTTTTTATTTTAGTTGTTTTCTTTCTTGGAGTTTGTGAAACACTAACATGGTTCCAAAAGTCAGAACTATAGACAAAAGAATGCTCAGAGAAATGCAGTTACCTCCATCCTTTATATCCCATTCACATCCCCTATCCTTTCTACCCTGCCCCATCCCGATATATGTATAAATTTCATTATTTCTGCTTTTTTCTTCCTGTGTTTCATTTTGCATAAATGAACAGACATTTTTTCTTATTTTCCCTTTTTGTTTACATAAAAGATGACTTATAATAGACACTCTTCAACACTTTGCTTTTTCCATCTATTTAGTGTATCCCAACTGATTTAATTCCTTTTTAAAAATTATAATTAATAGACTTTTAAAAGTAGGTTTAGTTTTATAGAAAAAAAATTAGAAGTACAGAGAGTTACCATATGTCCCTTATGTCCCAACAATTTCCTCAATTTTTTACATCTTACATTAGTGTGGTACATTTACAAATGATGAGTCAATATTACACTATTATTGAAGTCCACAGTTTATATTAAAATTCACTTTTTGTATTGTACATTCTATGGGTTTTTGATAAATGTATGTTATCTATTATTACAGTATCATGCAAAAAAAAACTTCATTGTCTTAAAAGTCTCCTGTGTTCTATTACCATATAATTAATCCCCATCACCCATTTTGCCCAACCATCAACCCTGTGGTCCCTACTAATCACTAATTTGTTCTCTGTATCTGTGCGGTGTTCTTTTTTGTTTTATTTTGCTCATTAGTTTTGTTGTTTTTAGATTCTACATGAGTGAAATCATGGAATATTTGTCTTTCTCTGACTTATTTCACTTAGCATAATATATTCAAGATCCATTCATGTTGTCAAAAAGAACAGGATTTCATTATTTTTATGGTTGAATAGTGTTTCATTGTCCATGACCATATTTTCTTTATCCATTCATCCATTAATGAATGCTTAGGTTGTTTCCATATGTTGGCTATTGTAAATAATGCTGCAATGAATACAGAGGTGCAAATATATATATGTATGTGTGTGTGTGTGTGTGTGTGTGTGTGTGTGTGTGTATATATATATATATATATATATATATATATATATATATATATATTTCAAATTAGTGGGGTTTTTGTATTATTCAGTTAAATACCCAGATGTGGAATAGTTAGATCATGTAGTAATTCTATTCTTAATTTTTTGAGGCATTTCCCTACTGTTTTTCATAGTGGCTGCACCAGTTTACAGTCCCACCAAAAATATATGAGGGTTCCTATTTCTGTACATCTCCCACATTTGTTATTTCTTGTGTTTTTGATAACAGCCATCCTAACAGGTGTATCTTATTTTGTGTTGATATGTATTTCCATAATAATTAGTGATATTGAATGTCTTTAATGTGTCAATTGGCCACCTATATATCTTCTTTGAAAAAATGTCTGTTCAAATCCTCTACCAATTTTTAATTAGATTGTTTGTTTTTTGTTGTTATTGAGTTGTATATTATTTATATTTTTTAGATATCAGCCCCTTATAAGATATGTGATTTACAAATATTTTCTCCCTTTCAATAGTCTAAATTTTCATTTTGATGATCGTTTCTTTCACTGTGCAAAAGCTCTTTGGTTTGATGTTTTCCCATTTGTTTATTTTTGCTTTAATTTCCCCTGCCTTTGGAGTCAGATACACAAAATAATTGCTAAGACTGATGTCAGTGAAGATACTACCTATGTTTTCTTCTAGAAATTTTATAGTTTCAGGTATTAAATTCAAGTCTTTAATCCACTTGAGGTGTTTTTTGTTGGTTTTGTTTTTTGTGTAAGGTGTAAGATAGTGGTCTAATTTCATTCTTCTGCATGTAGCTGCCCAGTTATCCCAACACTATTTACTGAAGTCTATCCTTTCTCCATTGTATGTTTTTTGCTTCTTTGTCATAAATTAATATTCTATATATGTGGAAGTTTATTTTCAAAGTCTCAGTTCTTTTCTGTTCATATCTGTGTCTATTTCTGTGCATGTACCATACTTTTCTGAGCTTAGTAATATAGTTTGAAATTAGGAAAGATGATACTTCCAGCTTTTTTCTTCTTTCTCAATATTTTCAGGTTATTCAGGGTCTTTTGTGGTCCCACGCAAATTTTAGAATATTTGCACGAGTTCTGTGAAATATGTCATTGAAATTTGGTAGGAATTGCATTAAATCTGTAGATGTTTTGAGTAGTATGGACATTTAAACAATAGTAATTCTTCCAATTCATAAACATGGAGTATCTTTCCTTTTGTGTGTGTGTGTTTGTTTTCTTCAGTTTCTTCCTCAGTGTCTTATAGTTTTCAGTGTACAGCTCTTTCACCTCCTTGGTTAAGTTTATTCCTAGTTAATTTTTTGTTTGTATGCAATTGTAAATGGGATTGTTTTATTACTTTCTTTCCCTGATTATTTTATTAGTGTCTTGAAGTGCCACAGATTTTTATATGTTGATTTTGCATCCTGTGACTTTACTGATTTTATTTATTACTTCTAAGAGGTTTTTTTTTTTTATGGAGGTTTTAGGACTTTCTCTATGTAGTATCATATCATCTGAAAATAGTGACAGTTTCACTTCTTACCTTCCAATTTGGATGCCTTTTATTTCTTTTACTTGTCTAATTGCTGTGGCTAGGACTTCCAATACTGTGTTAAGTGAAAATGGCAAGAGTGGGCATTCTTGTTTTATTCCTGATTTTAGAAAAAAATTTTCAGCTTTTCACCATTGTATCTGTTTTTAGCTGTGAGTTTGTCATATATAAACTTTGTTATATTGATATATATTCCCTTTGTATCCACAATGTTGAGAGTATTTGTCATATGTGGATGATGAATTTTGTGAATATATTTTTCTGAAACTGTTGACACGATCATATAATTTTTATCTTTCATTTTGTTAATGTGAGGTACATATTGATTGATTTGTGGATGTTAACTCATCCTTGTATCCCTGGAATAAATCCCACTCAACTGTGGTACATGATCCTTTTATTGTTGGATTCAGTTTGCAAATATTTTGTGGAGGATTTTTGCATCTAGGTTCCTCATGGATAGGGGTTTGTATTTTCTATTTTTGTGGTGTCCTTGTCTGTTTCTATTCATTCATGATTCTATTTTGTGAGATTATATTTTTTAATTTATCCATTTCTTCTAAGTCTTCAATTTGTTGGCATATAGTTGTTTATAGTAGTTTCTCATAATTCCTTTGTATTTCTGTGCTATCAGATATAACTCTTCTTGTTTGTTAGTTGCTCAACGTATCCAACTCTTTGTGACTCCATGTGACTCCTGCCAGGCTCTACTGTCTATGGAATTCTCCAGGCAAGAATACTGGAGTGGGTAGCCATTCCTTCTCCAGGGAATCTTCCTGACCCAAGGATCAAATCCATGACTCCTGCACTGGCAGGCAGATTCATTACCAATGAGCCACCAAGCCCAAAATGTTCTGTTGTGGGTAAAATGTTATCAAACAGCAATGCATGCTACAGAAAAATTGTTCATGAATGAAACAGTCAATTGATATCACAAACTTCATTGTTTTATTTTAAGAAACTGCCACAGCCACCTCAACCTTCAGTAGGCACCACCCTGAGCAGTCAGCAGCCATAAATGTTGAAGCAAAATTCTCCACCAGCAAAAATATTATGACTTGCTGAAGGTTCAGATGATACTTAGCATTTTTAAGCAATAAAGTATTTTTAGCTAAGTATTTACATTGCTTTTAAGACATAATGCTATTGCACACTCAATGGACTACAGTATAGTATAAGCATAAATTTTATATGCCCTGGAAAACCAAAATAATTGTGTGATTCAGTTAACTGCAATATTCACTTTATTGTTGTGATTTGGAGCTAAATCCATAATATATCTGAGGTATGCCTGTATTATGCTTAAAATTACAAAATTATGAATGATGGAGAACAGATTAGTGGTTGCCAGGGATTAACAACACACAGAGAAGTGGCTGTGGTTATGAAAAGATAATATGCGTGATCTTTTTGATGATGGAAGTGTAAAAATAAAACTGATAAAGTCTGAACAAGATTGATGGATTATATGGGTATCAAAATCCTGATTGTGATATGGTACTATATTTGGGGAAAAGTGAGTAAATTCATGTGTGATATTTCTGTATTATATCTTACAACTGCATGTGAACCTACAATAACCCCAGTGTAAAAGTTCAATTTTAAAAAAGTATGGTTTGGTATGAAAAAAATCAGAAACCAGTTAAGTCTATGAGGAATGATTCTTTTTTAATTCATAAGAAGAACACCATCTAATAATACTGTATTTCTCATAGCTACAACAAGAAGCAGAATTATGCGAAGTAGTTTTATGGAAAATTGCTTTAATGGTCAAATGTGCATTAGAGGAAAAAATGAGAAATGTCCATATAAATGGAAATGGAATGCTCTTAGCTCCTTTGGAAATAGTTAAATTTACTTCTTAAAATTATAACATGTAATTTTGTTGATGTTTTGCTGTTCCATTTATCTGATGAAATAATACTAGAATAAACTACCAGAAAGATGTGGATTTCCAAATCAGTGAGGGATTTCAGAACCTAAATTAGCACTCTTCACTTTGGCAAGATCACTCTTATTTGGGGTCCATAATCCCCACTCAGTGTAAAACCTTTCTGTATTGGGAGGGAGACTTTCCTCTTCAAGGAAATCTTGCCAGAAAAGCCAATTTCTCTTTTTTGTGAAGGCCAAAAAGCTGATAGGGTTTTTTGTCTTGGTAGAAATCATTTTAAGTTTTTCAGAATATTTTGTCTTCTGAAGTTTATCAGAGTATCAATACTATTAAATTAATGCTATCTGAAAGAGGCATCACTTGGTTTAACACAGAGGTGGAGAAAGAGAAAGGCAACATGTTTGACCTCTAGAGCATCTGAAACGTTGTTCGGTTGTTAAGTCATGTCCTACTCTTTGTGACCCCATGGACTGCAGTTCACCAGGCTCCTCTGTCCTCCACTATCTTCTGGAGTTTGCTCAAATTCCTGTCCATGTACCATGTCCCAGTGCCACCTGGGAAGCTCCAATATACTCCGCATAGAACTTAAATAAGCAGGGTGACAATATCCAGCCTATCTACTCCTTTCCCAGGTGGCATTAGTGGTAAAGAACCCACCTGCAAATGGAGAAGATGTAAGAGACATGGGTTCAATCCTTGGTCAGGAAGATCCCCTGAAAGAGGGTATGGCATCCCACTCCAGTATTCTTGCCTGGAAAATCCTTTGGACAGAGGATCCCAGTGGGTTACAAAGTCCCTAGGGTTGTAAAGAGTTGGACACTACTTAGCACACACTCCTTTCCCAGTTTTGAACCAGTTCATTGTTCCATGTCTGGTTATAACTGTTTCTTCTTGACCCAAATACAGGTATCTCCAGAGATAGGTAAGATGGTATGGTACTCCCATTTCTTTAAGAATTTCCCACAGTTTGTTGTCATCCACACAGTCAAAACTTTAGTGTACTCAATGAAACAGAAGTAGATATTTTTTCCTGGAATTCCCTTGCTTTCTCCATGATCCAGTGAATGTTGGCAATGTGATCTCTGCTTCCTCTGCCTCTTTGAAACCCAACTTGTATATCTAGAAGTTTTTGGTTTATGTACTGCTGAGGCCTAGCTTGAAGGATTTTGGGCATAACCTTGCTAGCATGTGCAATGAGCACAACTGTATGGTAATTTGAACATTGTTCATCATTGCCCTTCTTTGGGATTGGAATGAAAACTGACCTTTTGCAGTCCTGTGGCCACTGCTCAGTTTCCCTAATTTGCTGACATATTGAGTGCAGCACTTTAACAGCATCATCTTTCAGGATTTTAAATAACTCAGTTGGAATAGCATCACCTCCACTAGCTTTGTTCATAGTAATGCTTCCTAAGGTCCACTTGACTATACTCTAGAATGTCCAGCTCTAGGTGAGTGACTACACCATCATGATTATCCAGGTCATTAAGACCTTTTTTATATGGTTCTTCTGTGTATTCTTGCCACTTCTTAATCCCCTCTGCTTCTGCTCAGTCTTTACTTACTGTTTCTGTCCTTTATTGTGCTAATCCTTGCAGGAAATGTTTCCTTGACAGCTGTAATTTTATTTTGTTGAAGAGATCTCTAGCCTTTCCCATTCTTCTGTTTTCTTCTATTTCTTTGCATTGTTCATTAAGAAGGCCTTCTTATCTCTCTCTGCTGTTCTCTGGAACTCTGCATTCAACTGAATATATCAGTGTGTAAAACTTAGATGGCAGTTTTTTCTCTCTCCCCAACATACTATGTTTATTTCAGGACTCAACCTTATGCTATTTGATCTATCAGGTGTTTGATTATGGAAGTAAAGTCCCAAAAGAAGTTTTCTGGATTTTGTGGGGTTTTTTTTCTGGTAGATGTGGGTCATCTTGAAGATATTCTGATTCTATTTTGGCAACATATTACCTCTTCAAGCTACTATTCTACCATTTCACCCTTTAATTTCTTTAAACAAGAGTAAGTGGCATCTTCATATGTCTATCATTTACCATCATGTCCATAACTGTGCTTGTCTGTTTATGATCTGTGCTTAGCCACTCAGTCATGTCTGACTCTGTGACCCCATGGACTGTAGCCTGCCAAGCTCCTTCTCTGTCCATGGGATTCTCCAGGCAAGAATACTGGAGTAGGTTGCCATGCCCTCCTCCAGGGGATCTTTCCAACCCGGGGACTGAACCCAGTTCTCATGCATTGTAGGCAGGTTCTTTACCATTTAAGGCACCAGGGAAGCCTGTTTATGATCTAGTATGCAAAATGCAGACTTAAAATGAATAAATTAGAGAAAATTACTAAGCTACTCAGGTATGACCTAAATCAAATCCTTTATGATTATACAGTGGAGGTGACAAATAGATTCAAGGGTTTATATTTGGTAGACAGAGTACCTGAAGAACTATGGATAGAAGTTTGCAACACTGAATAGGAGGTGGTAACCAAAATCATCCCCAAGAAAAATAAATGCAAGAAGACCAAGCGATTGTCTGAGGAGGCCTTACAAATAGCTGAAAAAGAAGAGAAGCAAAAGGCAAAGGAGAAAGAGAAAGATATATCAAACTGAATGCAGAGTTCCAGAGAATAGCAAGGAGAGATAAGAAAGCATTCTTAAGTGAACACAGCAAAGAAATAGAGGAAAACAATAGAATGGGAAAGACTAGAGATCTCTTCAACAAAATTACAAGTATCAAGGAAACACTTCATGCAAAGATAGGCAAAATACAGGACAGAAATGATAAGGACCTAACAGAAGCATAAAAGATTAAGAAGAGGTGGAAGAATACACAGAACTGTACAAAAAAAGGCCTTAATCATCCAGATAATCACAATAATGTGGTCACTCACCTACCACAGCCAGACAGTGTCTGGGTGGAGTGTGAAATCAAGTGGCCCTTAGGAAGCATTACTATGAACAAACCTAGTGGAGGTGATAGAATTCCAGCTGAGCTACTTCAAATCCTAAAATATGATGCTATCAAAGTGTTGCACTCAACATGCTAGCAAATTTGGAAAACTCAGCCGTGGCCATGGGACTGCAAAAGTTCAGTTTTCATTCCAATTCCAAAAAAAGGCAGTGCCAAAGAATGTTCAGACTACCGTACAATTGTACTTATTTCACATGCTAGCAAGGTAATGCTCAAAATCCTTCAAGCTAGACTTTAACAGCTGATGAACCAAGAAATTCCAGATGTACAAGCTGGATTTAGAAAAGGCAGGGGAACCAGAAATCAAATTGCTGACATCTGTTGGATCATAGAAAAAGCAAGGGAATTCCAAAAATATCCATCTACTTCTGCTTTATTGACTACACTAAAGCCTTTGACTGTGTGGATGACAACAGTGGGAAATTCTTAAAGAGATGGGAATACCAGACTACTTTACCTGTCTCCTGACAAATATGTATGCAGGTCAAGAAGCAACAGTTAGAACTAGATGTGTAACAATGGACTGGTTCAAAATTGGGAAAGGAGTATGTCAAGGAAGTGTATTGTCGTGCTGCTTATTTAACTTATATGAGAGTACATCATGAGAAATGCCAGGCTGGATGACTCACAAGCTGGAATAACGATTGTGGGGAGAAATACCAACAATCTCAGACATGCATATGATACCACTCTAATGTCAGAAAGTGAAAGGAACTAAAAGAGCTGTTTGATGAGGGTGAAAGAGGAGAGTGAAAAAGGTGGCTTAAAACTCCACATTCACAAAACTAAGATCATGGCATCTGGTCCCATCACTCCATGGCAAATATGTGGGTAAAAAGTGGAAACAGTGACAGATTTTATTTTCTTGGGCTCCAAAATCATGGCAGATGGTGACTGCAGCCACTAAATTAAAAGACACCTGCTCCTTGGAAGAAAAGCTATGACCAACCTAGACAGCATATTAATAAGCAGAGACATTACTTTGTCAACAAAGGTCCATATAGTCAAAGCTATGGTTTTTCCAGTAATCATGTATGGATGTGAGAGTTGGAACATAAAGAAGGCTGCATGCTGAAGAATTGATGCTTTTGAACTGCGTGCTTTTGAACTGTGGTGTTGGAGAAGACTCTTGAAAGTCCCTTGGACAACAAGGAGATCAAACTAGTCAATCCTAAAGGAGATCAACCCTGACTATTCATTGGAAGGAGTGATGCTAAAGCTGAAGCTCAAATACTTTGGCCACCTGACGTGAAGAGCCAACTCATTGGAAGAGGCCCTGATGCTGGGAAAGTTTGAGGGCATGAGGAGAAGGGGATGACAGGGGATGAGATGGTTGGATGGCATCACTGACTCAATGGACATGAATTTGAGCAAAGTCCGGGGGGTAATGAATGACAGAGGCGCCTGACATGCTGCAGTCCATGGGGTCTCCAAGAGTTGGACATGACTTAGTGACTGAACGACAACAGTAATTAAAAGAGTTATGTTGGGTTAGGAATAACTTGGAGTGTCCACTCTTATTTATCTGTTTGAAACTGGGAGGGAGGTGGGAGGGGGGTTGTGGAGGGGGAACACATGTATTCCCACGGCAGATTCATGTCAATGTATGCAAAACCAACACAATAATGTAAAGAAAAATTAAATAAATAAATATTTTTAAAAGTCAATACAAATGCAAGAAAAGAAAAAAAGAAAACATCAACATATAGATTTTCACCTTAAGTTTCTTACCTAGGGCTCTATATTTGGCCTCCAAGAACTAAATTTTCTTAAGTCTTGATTTTTAAATGACTACTGGCTTTTCCTCCTGCCATCACTTGCAGTTTGCCTGGCACATGTTAGCCATGTGGCTAATATGGCTTCATGCTCTTATGTAACCTTTATTATCATAGGCATGGCTATCTATGGCGATCTAATCTACCAACACCACTTGTTGCTAACCTATTTGGGAGACATATTCTCCATATGTAGAACATTGTAGCAACATGTTAATGCTAGGATCTCATCTAAGCATCCTTTTCTATTCAATTCAACTTTCTTTAAGGCTTTTTCCCATTCTGAGCACCACAGTAATAGCTCTTATGGAAATGGGAATATTCTACAGTAATCTAGAAACTCTTTGATGCTGTTTGTATATGCTCCTTCTTCTGTACTTACTGACAGAAATTTAGCCTATTCAGTGAGGGCCAAGAGTGCTCTGAACTTAATGTGGACACGCCACACATTTCAGAGAGGCTGTAGGTCCCATGATAACCCTGACATTTAAAATTGAAGGTAGCAAGCCACAATGTTGTAGTATTCAGAGTCCAAAGCTCTGACTTTGGGTCCTAGCTTCAACTATTTATATCCTTGAAGAAATCATTTAAACATTCTGTGCCTCAGTTTCCTTATCTGTGAAATGGTCCACCCTACACAGTTGTTGAACAGATTAATTAATGCATTCAAAGTGTTACATAAAAATTTTTCTATATAAAATATATTAATATAACATATTAATGCTATGTATGAAAGTGAAAGTGTTAGTTGCTCAATCATATCCAGCTCTTTGTGTACCACATGGACAGCAGCCCACCAGGCTCCTCTGTCTGTGGAATTCTCCAGGCAAGAATATTGGAGTAGGTTGCCATTTCCTTCTCCAGGGGATCTTCCTAACCCAGGGATTTAAACCAGGTCTCCTGCATAACAGGCAGATTCTTTATTATTTGAGCCACCAGGGAAGCCCAATGCTAATATAATATCATATATTATGATATACAGACTCTTCTAAGTATTTTGCATGTATTTCTTTTTTTTTCCAAATTTAGAATCTTCCATTTATTCAATAGAGTTGAAAATATATTATTTAAGAGAGGTGAAAAACTAAAACTCCATTTTGTCCACAGAAACTTTCCTTAAACAGATGGACTTTCTCTCTTTCATTTGTAAAAGTTAAGAAAATTAGCTTTTTATTTCAAAATTACTATATGCCTATGGTTAAAACATCCAAACAGCAAAGAAGGTTGTAAGGTAAAAAGTAAAATTTCCGGACACACTCTCTAGGGTTAACCACTGTCTAGCCTTCCAGAAATGTTGGACACACTACAAAGAGTAGAAGTATCTCCTCTCATTTTTACATAGATGGTATTAAATTACACTGTTGTGCATGTTTTTCAATTAACAATATGTACTGGACATGACTCCATTATCATTGTATGTGGAACCCTCTCCTTCCTTCAGTCTTTTTTTTGTAAATTAATTTATTTAATTGGAGGCTAATTACTTTACAATATTGTAGTGGTTTTGCCATACATTCACATGAATCAGCCATGGTGTACATGTGTCCCCCATCCTGAACACCCCTCCCACCCACTCCCTTATCCCATCCCTCAGTGTCATCCCAGTGCACTGGCCCTGAACGCCGTGTCTCATTTTGCATGTATTTCTACATTTAATCATAATGACAACCTTAAGGTGTTAGGTGCTATTTTTATTCTCATTTTGAAAATGAGAAAATTGGGGGAAAGAAATACTAAGTAACTTACAAAAGATATGTAATCTCCCTAAGATTAAAGTTTCAAATCATAATGAAATGATATGACTAGTTGGATAGAAGTAATATGATTTTTATCCAAAATATGGGAATGTAGAGTATAAGTAGCAATAGTAGATTCTAAATTCTAACTCAGGCAGTTTCCAGAACTCATGTTATTAACAAAAATACTTCTCAGTCCTTTTCTCTATATTTCTATCACCACCACCTTAGACCAGGCCCTCAAATTCTTCTAAAGGATTTCCCTGCTGTCTTCTTGTTGTTTTCCCTGCAATCCATTAACTTCACCTCGATCTGATCAATATTCCTAGGTTACCACTTCATTCATATCATTACCTTTTAATGAAATGTCATGATTCCTAATTGCCTATCATATCCCAAATCCTGTCTCTGTCATTTGTTTCTCTACAATATAGGCTCTCTTCATTATCCACTATGATTGCTCTCTATTCACCAACATGAATCCTTTGCTCTAGTCACATGAAAGGCTGGGCAGAATTTAATTTTATTCAAAGAACTTAGTAGCTCATATACCTAAAAAAGTCCAGAGATTAAACTGGTGTCAGGCAAGGTAAGATCTAGCAGTTTAGCGATGTTACTAAGGGTACAGGTATACTCTGAGTCTCTTCCATTCTGCTTTCAATGATGTCCATACCAACCCACAAGGACCACATAGTAGATCTTTCTCAACTCCAGGTCCCTCACTCGCAAAACACCTATGTTGTTTGGTTTTAAATGAATAGAAACTTTAAATCCTCATAATATATTATTCAGTAGAAGAGAAATTTATGTCCTAGCATTCTCAGAAAATGTGCAGAAGTCTACGCTGGTAGGAGCTTTTTTTATTAATTACTAAGGCCAGAGGGGAATAAGATGCAGCAGTTCATTTAGGCTTGGGTTACATGCCCAAGAGGATAGAATATCTTGATTGACTTAATACAATTATCATGCACACCTAGAGCGAGAGTCAACTCAGCCTAAAGCACTTGGCTGAGAGTTGCTGATGGAATGGTTTCCCAAACAAGAATTCAGCATTATTGCAAGGAGAATGGAGAAATAGATTTTTGAGGGGAGACACTCAGCAAATGTGTGATATACTTTTTCTCTCTTTCTCTTCGGCAACTCAAATCCTATCTTTTCTTTGATGTCCAAGTTAATTTTGCTCACTCCAGCTCACTGATCTCTGAAGCCATATAACATAAACTGAATGTATATGCTATAGTTAGATTTATACTGCTTTGATAGTTTATATATTTAAAACTTGTGACCCCAACAAAACTGTAAGTTCATAAGCAGACACTGTGTTTTCTAACTCTAGCCCCCACAGAATCTAGAACATTTCTGGGCATACAGCCAGTGTTATGCAAGTACTTGTTCACTTGATTTGCTTACTTGTTGAGTTAGGTTATAGCCACTTTGTTCATTTTGGCATCCTAAAGATTGATGCTGATTGCTCAATCATTTGGCTCTCCACATCAATCATGAAGAAGGCCAAAATAAATGGATTGACTAGACTTCAGTTCATCCATTGTGCACGTATAGATAAGATATAGCCTTGCTGGTAAATAGTACTTATCTGTATGTACCCAAATCATGCTCCATAGCTTTGTGCATGTTTTTGAAAATATATTTTTTTTGTTTAGCTATAGTTACTGTTAATACCATTTCTATGGGAAACATTCTCTAATAATTGGTTGCATCTGAGTTACTGGTAAGTGCTTTCTATTTTGTAGTGTTTACTTGTATTAACTATTATATGCTATTTGGTGTTCATCTACCTTAATCTTTTTCTATTTTGTTTTATTATATTTTTCATGTCCCACAATCAAACTTCTGGAAAACAGCATTAACCATGGTGAGTGCAGTTCATCTTGTACAAAAACCCCACTATTAGCGTGATTTCCCCTAAGTGGAAGCTCAACTTTTCCTCCATATCCAAGGGACTTTTATTTTCCTGACCAAAGGGAAAAAATTAAGTGGATTACGAAGAGTTGTCTTATCCTGCTTTTAAGTTTAACTTTCAAAGTTAATGATAGTTGAATACCAGTGATATGATTAGTATCCGAAGTAGGGCAGTGGAGAGTATAAGATTTGGTATCGAAAGACCTCAACTAGCATCTTGACTTTGCCTCTTTACTACATGATCTTAGTGAGTCTGTTGAAAGAAGGGGGATCCCTTCCAGGGCCTGAAACTGGCCTCTTGTCTAACACTCGGAAATGAATTGTCTGAGGAGACACATGTGCTGACAAAGCAAGAGATTTTATTGGGAAAGAGCACCCCGGTGGAGAGGAGTAGGGTAAGGGAACCCAGGAGAACAGCTCTGCCATGTGGCTTGCAGGTTTTATAGTGATGGGATTAGTTTCCAGGTTGTCCTTAGCCAATCATTTTGACTCAGAGTCCTTCCTAGTGGTGCACGCCTTGTTCAGCCAAATGGATGTCAAAGAGAAGGATTCTGGGAGGTGGTCGGACATGTGGTGTCTCCTTGTGACCTTTCCGAACTCTTCCGGTTGGTGGTGGCTTATTAGTTCCATGTTCCTTAGCAGGACCTCCTGTTGTAAAACAACTCATGCAAATGATTACTATGGTGCCTGGCCAGGGTGGGCAGTTTCAATCAGTGTGCTTCCCCTAACAAGTCCACTTTTATATTTTGTGAACTCATATTTCTTCCTAAGTAGAATGAAGAAAATATCCACCCAACAGGATGTGGGAAGATACTGTGTTTGGATAAGTTTTGAAAACTTAAAGTACCCCCACAAAAACTAGTGGCTATAATTATAGCAAGGAAGGTCTTAGAAAGTGAAGTTGCTCAGTCATGTCCGACTCTTTGCAATCCCATGGACTGTAGCCTACCAGGCTCCTCCATCTGTGGAATTTTCCAGGCAAGAATACTGGAGTGGGTTGCCATTTCCTTCTCCAGGGGATCTTCACAATCCAGGGATTGAACCTGGGTCTCCCACATTGCAGGCAGACACTTTACCGTCTGAGCTACCAGGGAAGCCTACCTTAGAAAATGACCTTTTAAAAGGGTATGATTGATTATGTCATCACCTTCAATGGCTTCTGATTGAACTTAAGAGTATTATTATATCTCTAAGAACTTCCATGATCTGGCTGCAGTTTCTTCATCTTCATTTTCCTCCTCACTCCCTTCCTATACTCTAGCTATATTCTTCCTCATTCACTACTAAGTCTTGAATTGTTTTAAGCTTTTTCTTGCTTCTGGAAATTTTCAGACACTAGTCACTCTTCCTGGAGTCACTCTTACCAATTGTTTACCTATTATTACACCATCTTATTCTAGTCTCAGTTAATTTTCATTTTTTTTAATGAAAGCAGATATTAAGTCTGTTTCTTTTTCACTGCTGTATTAGGTGTTTGATAAATATTGACTAAGTGAGTAACACATTATTTACTCCCATCTCTATTAAACTTGGGGCTTTCCAGGTGGCTCAGTGATAAAGAATATGCCTGCCAATGTAGGAGATGAAGAGACCCAGGTTCGATCCCTGGTTCAAGAAGATCTGCTGGAAAAGGGAATGGCTACCCACTCTCGTACTCCTTGCCTGGGAAATCCCATGGACAGAGGAGCCTGGTGTGCTGCAGTCCATGGGGTAGCACACATTTGGACATGACTGAGCATGCACCCATGCATAATGTGTGTGTATGTCCCTATAACAACAGGATAAAACTTAAAAAGGGAAAGAAAATACTACTAAACTTTATTTTGCAGTGAATTGACAAAAGTATCATTTTCAACTCAATACAACATTTAATTTAAAAACCAAAAGGGTCATAAATATTTATCTGTTAAATGCTGTAAAATTTCTGAAGATATCTATTTTAAAGCAAAACCAAAATCTTCAAGTTAAATGGATGCATCCTCAAGTAACAAAAAAGATCTACACTTAAAACTTCCTATCTTGAACATTTTAGAGCAAAGGAAATAAAACCTTAAAACTTATCTTTGAAAGTTTATATAGGTTAATAAAGAATCTATAAACACACAGCAGAGAACCTATTTCCAAAGGCTTGTACAGAGTAATCTTTGTTGTTTGGGACATGTAGGTTAACCAAGAGTTATAATTGGTTTTTATTTCTTCCAAACTCCTAAAGATCTCTGCTTTTTGACTCTGCACTTTCACTCATTAGATATTTCTGATAACTTTTAATTAAAAAATAGTTTTATACAAGTACTGCACTCATGAAAAAAAATATGGACAAATGTAGACAGGAAAAATAAAAGCACCCATAAAATCTCCATATGATGTAAAATACTGTTTCCATTGTGTTGCTTAATCAACTGGACACTTTAGTGAATTATATGGTTATATGGTCAGAGCAAAATGGGATCATGTTATACATGATTGGGGCTTCCCTGGTGGCTCAGAATCTGCCTGCAATGCAGGAGACTAAGGTGCGATCCCTGGGTCCGGAAAATCCAGTATTCTTGCCTGGAGAATTCCATGGACAGAGGAGCCTGGTGGGCTATATAGTCCATGGGCCCACAGAGTCAGACATGACTAAGTTACTAACACTCACTGCAACTTTCACATGGTAAGCACAAAATGAGATCATGTTACATAGAGTTATTTGCAATGTGCTTTCTAAAATTGTGGTAAAATATATGTAATATAAAATTTACCATATTAACCACTTTATATGTGCAATTTAGAGGCGTAAGTACATTCACAATGTTGTGCAACCATCGTCACTATCCGTTTCCAGTGCTTTTTTCATCATCCCTAGAAGAAACTCTGTACCAATTAAAGAATAACTCCCCATTCCCCCTTCTCCCTAATTTTGGGTAACTTTTTGTCTCTATGAATTTGCCTATTTTAGGTACCTCATATAAGGGGGATCACACAATATTTTTCCTTTTGCCTCTGACTTATTTACCTTAGCATAGTGTTTTCACGTTTCATCCATGTTGTAACCTATATGTAATTTTTTTATTTTTGCTATTTAAGTAAATAGCCTCCAATTAAAATAAATAAAATAATAAAAATAAACACATTCAGAGAACAAGGAAAGAAAGCATATTGTGATTCTCTCTCTCTCATTCTCTGTTGGTAACACAAAAATAAGAATTTTAGTGGTTGCATAACATTCCATTATAATATGGACTTATATAATTTAACCAACTATTATTGAGATTATTTCCAATATCTTGCTCTTATAAATGACACTTTGCTGAATATTCTTAAATATATATATCTTTTCACCCTTGTCTGATTATTTTCTGAAGCTGAATTCTTGGATCAGTGGATATCCATAAGTTATAGCTTTTTGATCCTTATTGACAAAAAGTCCTTCAAAATATTGGTGCCATTGGAAACATCCACCTTTGGTAGAGGAGTACTATTTTATACTTCCACCCGATTATTTTGGTTGATGTGATATGTTGAAAAAGATGTATTGCTTTGTTTGCACTAATTTAATTATTAGGATGTTTAGTATTTTTTGTTTTTGGCTATTGCAGTGTTTACTTGATAAATTTCATGTTTATGACTTTTGCTCATTTTTCCCTAGTATCAAAAGTATTTTGCCTTTACATATTGGTTGATAAAATTCTTTGTGTGTTAATATGGTATAAATTTCATTATGCACATTGTATATTATCATTCTAAAAATATAAGAAACATGGCTGAGCAAATGGCAAAGAGAAGCAAACAAAATTTCACCACCCAGAGGCAACTACTGTTGACATTTTGGTGTATATCTTCTGAAAGTTTTTCTATACAAATGTGATCATAATATGCATAACTTTTAAAACTTTACTGTGAACCTTTTCATATCATAAACACACACATATATAATTGTA
Organism: Antilocapra americana; assembly: GCA_007570785.1. Taxonomy (NCBI): domain Eukaryota; kingdom Metazoa; phylum Chordata; class Mammalia; order Artiodactyla; family Antilocapridae; genus Antilocapra; species Antilocapra americana. The sequence continues at coordinate 1,389,969 of ML663456.1, read as the reverse complement.
TTAGTGGCCTCATAAGTATTTAACCAGTTTCTAATTGATAACTTTGTTTCTAATTTTTTGAATGAAAAATAATATTATGTTAGACCTCCTTATCTATCAGTCTTACATTTGTACAGTTATGTCCTTAGAAAAATTCCTAGCAAAAGGATTGCAAAGTAAAATGGTATAAATTTTTGAGGACTCTTGATACATGGTTTCAAATTGCCCTCCCGAAAAACTGTGACAATTCATCTGCCCACCATCCAGCATCTGAGATAGTGTCATTCTTCCTCCGTTTGCTCAACATTGACTGTTCTCATATTTTGGTAAGCTTTACCAATGTGATAGATAGAAACTGATATGTCATTATTTAATTTGCATTTTTGATTGTAGACAAAGTTGAATTTTTAAATTTTCTTTTACAGTTTATTGGTCATTTGTATTTCTTATTTTGTAAATTGCCTGATCTTGTTCTTTGTCAATTACTTTCACCTATATATTTTCCTTATTAATTCATAAGATTACATTCTATATTAAGAATATTATTCTTTTGGCAATCATATATATTTTAAATATTGCTTTTTATTTTGGTGTCTGTCATTTGTATTTAATCAAGATTTTCCAGTTTATTGCAGACAACTTTATTTTTTGAGAATTATTCTTATTTTTTGAGAATCTTTATTATGCTGTAGCAATTATTTAGTTTTTGAATTTTAAACTTTGGTTGGATTTCTCTGTTTTGTTTTCTAATATTACTGTTTCTCAACAGTTTATCTTGAAAATTTTTAAACCTATCAAAAAATTGCTAGAGTAATGACCACTCTCTATATTTACCACTTTCACTATGTTTGCTTTCTCTCTCCCCTCAATATATGCACATATACAGCTGTCCTCTGCTTATTAAGTTTGTTTGTAATTTTGCTTTACATAAAATTTGAAATTTTTATATAGTTCAATCCGTTACAATTTTCCTTTATGAATTCTGCCTTTAAGTTCGTATTGGAAGCCTCTCCTCATCACAAGATTATGTGTATATTCACCAGTATCCTATTCTTCTTTTATATTCACATTTTAAATTCATATAGAATTCATTTTGGCTTATAGCTTTGGGTAGTAACTTTTTTCCAAATGGTGAACTAACTTTTTTTACTATATAAATTATTCCTATAAACCAACAAGGGAACAGACCAACAATAGGCAAAAAAATAGGCAAAGGATATAACTAGATAATTCATATAAGAGGAAATAAAAATAATGGCTTATAAACATATGAAAGCATGTCAAACTCACTTACTATAAAAGAAATGCAAATGAAACAAGTTCAAGATAACATTTCTAATATATTGGCATAGATCAAAAAGCTTCTAGTAGTTTGTTTTGGGAACAGTCAAGGGAATCAGGCACTTCCATGCGTTGCTGATGTGAGTTTAAACTGGTACATCCTCAGTGAAATGTCAGACAGAGAAAGACAAATTCTGTATAATCTCACTTATATGTGAAATTTTAATAATTGAACTAACAGAAACACAGGATAGTTTGGTGGTTACCAGAGGGAAAAAAAGGTAGGAAGTGAGGGGTTGGGGAAAGTGAATGAAGGTGGTCAAAAGGTACAATCAGTTATAAGTGCTGAGAGCATAATGTATGGCATGGTAACTATAAATAATGATCCTATATTGTATATTTGAAAGTGGTTAAGTGAGTTGATCTTAAAAGTTCTTCTCATAAGAATGTGAGGTGGTGGATGTTAACTAAACTTTTTATGGTAATCATTTCACAATATATAAATACATAAAATCATTATGTTGTACAACTTGAGCTTACACAATGTTCTATGTCAATAATATTGCAATAAAACTGGAAAAAATACATTGAGATTTCCTCTATGAAGGACATTTTGAAAACAATCTATCAAAAATAAAGAGACAAACCATCTGACTTAGAAATTGCCCTCCAAAGTACTCATATAAATACAGTCATATTTGAGTGAACTAATTATTACAGCCTAATTTGTACTTTCAAAAGATTGGAAATAACCATCACTGAGTAAAAAGTGAGTGTGAGTCACTCAGTCATGTCCAACTCTTTGCGACCCCATGGACTATAGCCTGCCAGGCTCCTCTGTCCATGGAATTCTCCAGGCAAGAATGCTGGAGTGGGTTGCCATTCCCTTCTCCAGGGGATCTTCCCAATCCAGGGACTGACCCTGGGTCTCCTGCATTGCAGGCAGATTCTTTACCATCTGAGCCACCAGGGAAATCCCAACCATCACTGAGAACTAGTTTTAAATTATGTTATGTCTATATAATGGAATATTATGCAGTTATTAAAAAGAATTTGACAGTTCAACATATAGTTATATAGAAAGATGTCCAAGACATTTTTAAGCAACAGAAGGCAAGATGCATAACAATGTGGTGGTATGCTACTATCTGTGGAGGGAGAAAGGAATGTATAAATGTAAAATCTTTGAAAGTGCAGAGATTATCTCTGGTAGGATATCCAAGAAGCTGTTAGTACTTCAGGGAGGTTGTAGTATATGGGAGAAAGGGATACTTAGTTATCTGCACATTATTTACATTATTTATTGAATAATTTACCATTCACTACTGGCAGTGGTTCATACAAGATGCTGCCTTTGTCATATATTAAATGTTTATATGTATTTGGCTCTGGTCTGTACTTTCTTTACTATAGATCTACCACTTCAATCCCTCAACTGTACAGCGCTATTTCAATTATTCATTATTCAGTTTTTAACATTTGGAAATTCCTACTATCGCAAATTCTTCTTCTTTACTCTTTTTCCTCAAAGATTTCTTTACTATACGTTATACTTTTCCCCAAACAACTGAATTGTCTCTTTGTCAAGGACCCCTTTTCTCAATATACTCTTGGGATATGATTGAAATTATTTAAAATTTCCACATTATTTTTCCTTCCTTCATTCTATAAATATTCATTGAGCATCTGCTCTGTGTCAGGCACTATAATAATGCTGGAAATAAATGAACAAGTCAAACAAAATCATTGCTCTTGAGTTTACATTTTAGTCAGTAGTAGTAGTGAGGAAATGGGTACTAAACAAGTAAATATATATAGGAATTAATTCAGATAATAATGAATTCCCTGAAGACATTTAAAACAAAGTAATATGATATGAGGGACTTCCCAGATGGTGGTAGTGGTAAAGAACCCACCTGCCAATGCAGGAGACATAGGAGACCCGGGTTCCATCCCGTGGTGAGGAGATCCCCTGGAAAAGGGAATGGCCACCCACTCCAGGATTCTTGCCTGGAGAATTCCATGGACAGAGGATTCTGGTGGGCTACAGTCAGTCCATGGCGTCACAAAGAGTTGGGCACAGCTGAAGTAACCTAGCACACATGCAATGTGATATGAATATCTGTTTCAGCAAATGGAGAGGAGTATTTTAGATCAAGTGTCCCAGGGAGTTGACATTTGAACTGAGACCTAAATGAGCAGAAACCTTGTGAGGATCTAGAGGATAGGTGTCCCAAGCTGAAGTTAGACATCAAGGGTTCTCTTTTGTACCTTTGAAGTTTGATGTACATAAGAGTCATCAGTGTGATAATGTCAGGTAGGTGGTCAGAGGAGAGGTCGGTACTGAAGTCATCAACATATAAATAGTATTTGACACCACAGGAGGAGGTGAATTGGCTTAGGGAGAATGCAAATAGAGAAGGCAAGATCCTTAAGGACTAAATGCCACAGAGATTCCTGGGAGGAGGAGAACCCAGGAAAGGAGACTGAAAAGAAGCAGACAGTAAGGTAGGAATGTGTGTTTCAAGGGAAAGAGAGCAGTTCTATCTTTACACTGTTAAGTCTTCTCATTGAGAAACATAATATGTCTCTCCATTCACTTATGTCTTCTTCTATGCCTTTTCTGTTTCTCAGTGAAATTTTGTGGTTTTCTTCACAGAGGTCCTTAGCAAACTCACAAAATATTTCGTTTTTCTCTGAGTAAAAAAATTTTCTTTTTTTTTCAGACTTGGTCTGAGTTTATTTTGTTAAAAGATCCTGCTGCAACTTGATGCTAACATTTTTATTACCAACTACTTGAATTATCTGTTATACTTGTCTATATTGTATGTGTGTTTTAAACTGATTTTAGTTCCTTATATTACTTCATTTTGAGTGATTTGATCTTTCTCTTTGAATTCAAAAGATCTCTACCCATGTGAATTCTTTTAAGTGGAAAATATTTTCAATATTCATGAAAGTAATTCAAGTTAATTGTAAAAATACAAGCAGTACAAATGGTATAAAGTATAAAATAAAAGTTTTTATGAAAATATTTCTACCTTTCAAAGAGAAACTTTAATTGTTTTGTGTATATCCTTCCACTAATTTATCTATGCATACACGAACCTACATATACATATTTTTTTCTCTACAAAATTGGATACTAATTATATACCACAGTCTGCTTTTCTTCCCTTAAAATATATGATTAACATATATTTCACCATATATATATTAAAACAGAGTTTTAATTCATTCTTATCATTTAACCAAATAGAGATTCACCTATTTTTAAAATGTTTAAATTTATTTTAATTGGAGGATAATTGATTTATAATACTATATTGGTTTCTGCCATACATCAGCATGAATCTGCCATAGGTATATATATGTCCCCTCCCTCCTGAAGCTCCCTCTACCTCCAACCCCATCCCACCATTCTAGGTTGTCACACAGCACTAGCTTTGGGTTATACATCAAATTTCCACCTGCTATCTCTTTTACATATGGTAATGCATGTGTTTCAATGTTACTCTTTGAATTCATCCCTCCCTCCCTCCCCCAATATGTCCACAGGTTTGTTCTCTATGTCTGCATCTCCACTGATGCCCTACAAATAGGGTCATCAGTACCATCTTTCTAGATTCCATATATATGCATTAATATACTATATTTGATTTTCTCTTTCTGACTACTTTAATACTCTGTATAATAGACTCCTAAAAGGCCTGGAAAATCCCATGGACAGAAGAGCCTCATCTCGAAGAATCAGACACGACTGAGTGACTTCACTTTCACTTTTCACTTTCATGCATTGGAGAAGGAAATGGCAACCCACTCCAGTATTCTTGCCTGGAGAATCCCAGGGACGGGGGAGCCTGGTGGGCTGCCGTCTATGGGGTCGCACAGAGTCGGACACGACTGAAGTGATTTAGCAGCAGCAGCAAAATGTCCTATAACTTTAACTCCTAAAATGACTCCTAAAAATAATTTAACTTTAATTTCTTTAATAATTCAGCATGTGTTTCTTAAGAATGGGTGTATTGTTACACTTTCCAACTTCAGGAAATATAGCATTGGAACAATAATTTTTCTTGTCTTCTATGGCTTCCCCTGCAGCTCAGCTGGTAAAGAATCCACCTGCAATGCGGGAGACCTGAGTTCAATCCCTGGGTTGGGAAGATCCCCTGGAGAAGGGAAAGGCTACCCACTCCAGTATTCTCGCATGGAGAATTCCATGGAGTGTATAGTCCATGGAGTCACAAAGAGTCAGACATACCTGAGTGACTTGCACTTTCATCTATATTACACTTATGTTAATTGACCTCCAAATGTCCTTCTAGTAGGTATTCAGTCTCGGGTCATGTATTGCAGTTAACAGTCATGCTATTTTTGGTTTTGTTTGCACTGACAGTTTTGAAGAATACAGTCTCATCCTCTCTTTTTTCACAAAAAGTTTTTCATTTTTTTCTGATATATTCTCATAATTAGATTTAGTCTATGCATTTCTGGCCAGAATAGTACTTAATGATGCTGTGTACTTCTTGTGTCAGTAGACACACAATGTTTATCTGTTTCTCCTTGGTGATGTTACTTGTGATCATTCAGTTAAGGTGTTATCTGATTTATCCACTGTATAATTAGTATTTTCCCTTGAAAATAATAAGCAGTCTATAGAGAGCCACTTTCGTAACATGAAAATATCCTTTTTTTCATCAAAAATTTTCCATAGAGTAAGTATCCATTGATGATTCCTGCCTGGACCAATTTTTAGCATGATGACTGAAAAATGATAATCTTTCAATTTATCACTTCCCTCACATTTACCAGTTGGCACTCAGCATTCTAGGAAAGCAAAATACCTCTTTCCTCTTCAGTTTACTTATGTGTCTAGTTGTTATCAATATGAATTCCCGGATTCTTACTTTTTCAGTGTTTTATAGTTAATTGCTGCCCTTATTTTTTTCCTAATCCTAATTTTGTTTCAGACTTGGCCAATGGTGGCTCCTTCAAGGTGGCTGCTGTTTCCTTTGATATGTTCCCATCACTTTTCTAAAGTACTTCCTTACTTTCTTCAATATATACCAGGCTTCTCTTATGCCTACCCTGCCCCATTTCTGAAATCAGCCATTTCTCTCTGGTTCCTTTTAGTACTATTTATTTTCTTTTCAAAGACTGCATATTACTCAACTCTAAAACATAGCATATTTTTATAAACTTTCCCCAAGATTGGACAATATAAGTTGTTTCCAGTTGTCTCATTATTATAAATGCAGCTGGGCATTCTATTTGTACCTAATTTGGATGACAGTTTGTATAACCAAAGAGTGCTTCAAAACCAGGGTTTGTAGAACCAAATACCTTTGAGAGGATCTATTTGCATGAGTTGATATGCATGGGGGTTTAAAGAAATTGCGTTTTGTTGCCTTATCAGGGTCTTTTTGTTAACTAAGGTAGAGGGAGGGAGAAGATAACGTGGATAGGTAGGTGCACTTAGAAAATGCTGTACATAGTTATACAGAGCCAATAAAAAAATTTGTGGCACTATATTTTAGCAATGTCAAAGAGGAAACAAAGAAGAAATTATAAATCAAACAGATTCTATATTTGATCAGACAGAGGGAGCAGAAAGGTAGAAGGATCATTAGGATATTCTTTTTTTATAGTTTACAATACAGGAATATTGTCATGAAGTTTAAATTATGGGATAATGACTCATATTCTGAAAACCATGGAACCTCTTTATTTGTAAAGCTGTGTGCCTAGTCTTGAAATCCCCTGATTCTTTGAGGTTGGGAGCCTGTATTGAGTCCAATGACCTATTTTTCTCCTTGATCCCTTCTTTAGTAAATTTAGTACTATGAGCAGGAGATGGAAGAGTGGCTTGCCTTGAAACTGTTTAATAAGGGGGGACTACCCCATCAGCACATGGATAAAAGCAGGTGAGTGTGAATTTGATCATATGATTTATAGAATTGACAATTGGAGCTTATATAAAGTGAATTGCACTTTTGTGAATAGGGCTGAGATCAAAAATTACTTCTTTAATGTGTAACTCATGTAAGGAATTGTGAAAAGTGATAAGGATAGCCAGAGTATTATATATAATATCTTATAATTCTTTCTGATGTCTTTTGGAGAATACTAATAAATATTCCTAGAAATAAGAAGGGGTCTTGTCTAATAACCAGCAGCTCTCAAGCAAAATGCCCTCCCAGTCCTGAAGTAAGGAAAACTAACAAAATTTTCTTTTCCCAAATTCTCAGGTGGCAAGTATATCTCATACTTGTTCATTTAGAATTATTCAGTTACTGGTATCTTAGTTTTAAAACTAAAACTTTATTCTTTTTCAAACTGTGCACTTTAGAAGGTTTAATCAAATCAAGGTCAATATTTCCTAACTCCATGCCTTCAAATTCTTCTCTTTATGAGCCATAGCATTGGAAGGAACTGAAACCATTCCCTAGAACATATCGTGGATAAGCAGTTATATACTGGGCTCACTAGTTCCATGTACAAGAAAAGAGATATTTTAGTCTAGATGCCTTGGTTATTTGATGAATTTCCCCAAATCCAAAGGTAAGAAAATGGACGTGGGAAAAAACACTGCCTTGATTTGAGTCTCTCTTCAGCCATTCCCTAGCTTACAACCTTTGACAAATGCCTTAACATTTCTAATATAGTCTACTCCTCTATAAAATAAGAATGAGAATCTATCGTATGACTAAAATAGCATAGACTTGTCTCTGCCTGCTCCTCCCTATTAAACACAACTTCAAATCCAGGAAATAATGCAAGAGAAGTTTGATGTAATGGTAAGAGGAAAATGTATTAGTTTGGGACATAAGGAATAGAGGAAAAACAGCAGCAATGCATAGAACCACCCAACAGAAGAAGATGACCCAGGCCCAAAATGTCCTAACTCCCACCCTAGAAATAGAAGAGAGCCTGAGTAGGCTCATTCTTCCTCCAATGATGCAAGTTCCACCGATAAGACCAGGCAAGCCCAGAAAGAAGTGAAGATTGATTCATTGGAAACCTTATTGACAATAAGCAGCTTGGTGAAGTGCTCTTTTTGAGACTGGGCCCAATATTCTGTCCCTCCCCTAAGAAATACTGGGGTGACAGGCACCAGGGAGTGGCCTGACATGGTAAGCCTTTATGTCCCTGCAGGTCAGAGACTTTCTTCTCCTTCCCCGAGGCAGTTGGACAGATGGGTGACACCAGCAAGTAGCCAGGTCTGTACCTCTTTGATCTCCTGGGCCTGAGACTCCCCTTTCCCTCAGTGGGATAAACTCACTGGATGAACTTGTTAGTAGAGTGAAGATGACAAGAGGACAGAATAAGTTGAAGATAGATTGATAGAAATTACCTAATCAGAACAACAGAGAGAAAATATTCTGGGGAAAAAAAGGAATACAGCCTCTGTCTGGGACCAGTGCAGCAATAACAAAAGATCCAACATTTGTATCATTGGAGTCCAGAAGGAAAGGAGAGAATGGGACTGAGAGTATTTGAAAATCTAAGGCCAAAAACTCCCAAAATTTGACAAAAGGCACAGATTTACAGGTTCAAGAAGCTGAATAAACCCCAACCAGGATAAACCCAAGAAAATCCATGTCAAGAAACATCATTAACTAAACTTCTGAAAGGGGATAAAAAATGTTGGGTCATTTTGAGGATTAACTGATGTAATTCATAGAAATTACTTGGGGCATAGCAAATACTCAAAATATATGAACTATCATTATAAGCTTCTTTCTTCATCATCTCCTAGGTAGTCAGAGATGACCCTTGAAACATCAGAAGAATATATATATATCACTATGTCCAGAAACAGAGGTTTCTTTCCCTATCTTATAGGTCTCATAACCTTTCAGAATTGGGATATCTAATTTATGTTTCTTAGAAAAGGGGCAGGGCAGGAAGAAAGGAGGGTAAATTACTTGGGAACCCAGTCAGCGTCCTACTAGGAAAGAGATGATATGCTTAAATGGTATAATTGAGGAAAACTTATTAAAGGTGCTATTAGAAAATGTGTAGGCAGGGTTAGGGAAAGGTAACAAAGGATGGTACAAGATCCTAGGACTAGAAACAGTGGGGAGTCTATAGGCACAGGAGAACAAGTGGAAGTCACTCAGTCATGTCCTACTCTTTGCAACCCCATGGACTACAGTCCATGGAATTCTCCAGGCCAGAATACTGGAGTGGGTAGCTTTTCCCTTCTCCAGGGGATCTTCCCAGCCCAGGGATCAAACCCAGGTCTCCCACATTGCAGGCAGATTCTTTACCAGCTGAGCCACAAGGGAAGCCCAAGAATACTAGAGTGGGTAGCCTGTCCCTCTTACAGCAGATCTTCCTGACCCAGGAACTGAACCAGAGTCTTCTGCATTGCAGGTGGATTCTTTACCAACTGAGCCATCAGGGAAGCCCCAAGAGAGCAAGAGGACTGCACAATTGACAAAATCCATTAAAAACTGTATAAGAGGGCACCTGGACGGAAGGTATGGCTGGTCTTCAATTGACTTAGACAACCATTTTAATGCAGCAGAGAAGAAATTGAGGAAATAAACATGCTGATTTCACTATGATGCCCTTAAGTCATCTGACAGTATTTCCCATGGGTCAACCCTAATGTGAAGCCAGAGGACAAGATGACCTGTTGATGCAGCCTATAAAGTCCAGTTTCCCAGGTCACAGATCAGGATGAAAAAGGGTAGAAACGGTTCTGGGGGAACAATGTAAAATAGCTGGGACAGGAAGTTTGAGTCTATCGATCATTCATACTGTAATTAATATGAATTATTTTATTCAATAACCAGAATTATTTCCCTTTGGCTAGTCAGCTGAGGGAACAAGATCTTAGGGAAAGGGAAGAACAAGAAAGAAGATTATTTTTTAGTATAAATCACTTTTTTATTGAGGTATATGATTGATGAACAGTGTTACATGTTTTGAGTGTCCAACATAGTGAGTCACAATTTTTAAAGGTTATATTCCACTAATAGTTATTATAAAATGTTGGCTATAGTCCCTGGGTTGTACTATATACCCTTGTAGTTTATTTATTTTATACATAGTAGTACCTCTTAAACCCTACCCCTATCTTGCCTCCTCCCCTTACCTCTCCCCATTGGTAATCACTGGTTTGTTCTCTACATTTGTGAGTCTGTTTCTCTTTTGTTATATTCACCAGTTAGTTTTATTTTTTGGATTCTACATATAAGTGATATCATAAAGTATTTGTCTTTCTCTGTCAGTATAAATCACTTTTGAGGAGGGTATCTTGGGTTACGTTGAACTTACTGAGGCCACGGGATAATATAATGGTCCTGGATAGTGGTGAAGAGTCTAACCAGAAATGAGAGTGTGGATCAGAAAAGAAGGTGATGTGAAGTGAAGTGAAAGTCACTCAGTCGTGTCCAACTCTTTGCTCCTCCATGGACTATACAGTCCATGAAATTCTCCAGGCCAGAATACTGGAGTGGATAGCCTTTCCCTTTCTCCAGGGGATCTTCCCCACCCAGTGATCAAACCCAGGTCTTCTGCATTGCAGGCAGATTCTTTACCAGTTGAGCCACAAGAAAAGAAGGTGAGAAGTGTCAAAACCAACTAGGCATACTCTGCAATTTGGCTTCAGCTCTAGTGGTCATCTAAATCTCCCTGCCTCATTTCCTCTGGCACCTTAATGAATATATCATACAAAATTGAGTGAAGATAGCCATCTGAATCTTGGCTTAAAGCTTTCAAAGCTTAGCAGTACCTTAGGAATGACTGTCAGAGCTTTTCAAATTTTGAAAAGATAGGTTTATGTCTGCCAAGGCAACTGATGTGTATAGATTATATGTGTATATAATCAACTGTTTTAAAGTAAGAATTTCCTGTATTCACATATTATCAGAGCTCAGATTTCATTTAATATACCTAAATGCACTCACTTGAACACTGATTGTTATCTTAAAACCAAATGATTAGAAATTCATCATGGCTATTCGAAAGACAGTTTCTCATATGGATTAAGGGATTCTGAAGCCACAGTTGTAACCATCATTTACCAAAAGAGTCACAGGATTGAATGCTGTATATCCTGTAGTACCACTTGCAATCTAATATTTTAACAGTGAAACCAAAGGTATAGAAGCGTGTGAAACAGTACCGACAAAACTCAAGTTAGCTTACGAATTTTTGAGTATCTGTCCTCTAATAACATGTAAAAAAGCACAGACTTTAGCTACTGATAAAAATACTGAATTCTAAAAATTTTGGCTTTCCTCAGGTCTCCTATCCTGGAAATAATCTCCTTTGACTCTGTGTGGTTTTAAGAGCAAAGAAAACTACAACTCTGCTCTCTAAGCATTGATTCTAACTGGCTCTTTTTTTTAATTAATTAATTAATTTTTCTTTACATTATTGTGTTGGTTTTGCCATGCATTGACATGAATCCACCATGGGTATACATGTGTTCCCCTTCTAGAACCCCCCCCTCCCACCTCCCTTCCGATTCCATCCCTCTGGGTCATCCCGGTGCACCAGCCCTGAGCACCCTGTATTTCTTTATTGTTTTACTGCAGATCACAGATAAGGCCACACTGTTAGGCTCACAATTTTAAATAAGAAATAACTCTACTGTGTTCATCCCCGCCCCTTTCAGAGGTGAGAGGGAATGTTCTCTGCAAGGTTTTGTTTTATATTTTATAGGGAGGCCAGATAAAAAAGAGACATCAAATGTTTTATGAATTTTTTTGTGACAGCACTATTCAAAATGCATAAGCTTTTATTTTCTATGGATAATCAAATGTAAACAAAATATCTATACTGAACAAAAGCTGAAAAGCAGAACATTATATGGAAATTTTAACTGAATTTCTTGGAATTAATTTTAAGATGAGAAGCAGAATGCATTTATATTCCCTAATTTCTTTCTTTCCCTAAAGTCTGTTCTTTACTGTCTACCAACATAGATCTCCAATAGGAGATGTTACTGAAATCTTAAAATTTTGATCAATGACATGCTTTGTGGAAAAGTCATTTTTATAGCCATTTTAGAAAACAGTTTGGATATTTCTTAATAGGTATTTACCTAAGGGAAAGAGAAACATATGCCCATACAAAACCCTGTAAGCGACTATTTATAGCAGCTCCATTCATAATCTCCCAAACTGGAGACAGCCCGAATATCTATCAGCTAGAGAGTGGAGAAGCAAGCTGATTCATCCATCCATGCAACATAATACAATTCAACAATAATAGGAACAAACTGATACATGAAACAACATGAATAAATCTCATATTTGTGTTGCTATGTGAGAGAAACCAGACTCAAAAGGCTACATACTATATGATTCTATTTATATAACATTAGGGGAAAGGAAAGAAAAAATTGACAAGAACATAAATCAAGCCAGTGATTGCCAGTGGCTGGGGAAGAGGTAAGGGTTGACTACAAAGGGAATATTTGTGATTGTGATACAGTTCAGTTCAGTTCAGTCGCTCAGTCCTGTCTGACTCTTTGTGACCCTGTGGACTGCAGCATGCTAGGCTTCCCAGTCCATCACCATTACACAACTGTATACAGTTGTTAAGGACTTTCCTGGTGGCTAAGCCAGTAAAGAATCCACTAGCAATGCAGGAGACCTGGGTTCAATCCCTGGATCAGGAAGATCCCCTGGAGAAGGGAATGGATACCCACTCCAGTATTTTTGCCTGGAGAATCCCATGGACAGAGGAGCCTGGCAGGCTACAGTCCATGGGGTCGCAACGAGTTGGACAGGACTAAGTGACTAAGCACATAGTACAGTTGTTAAAATCCATAGAATATACACTGAAAGGGTGAGATTCATTGTATCTCAATAAATCTCCCTGTAATAAAACAAATTGTGAGCTATTAAGTTAATTATTATGGCTAATAATTAGAGATGATTAATCATATGAGGAAATTTTCAGGCCCTTTGCTTCTCTTCTTGCACACATCTTTGTTGATTCATGGCATATTCACACTTTTACCAAAGAGTGATAGAAGCCAAAATAAGAATGTGGTAAACCTTAAGTCTATTGGTATATATTAATCTTGAAAAGTTTGAGATAAGTTTAGGAAAAGCAAAGTCTAAAATTAGATTTAAGAGCTTTGTTTTTGTGAATGAATTATATCCATCAATATTTCCCATATTAGAAATTAAAACTGAAAAAGGTTAAAATATTTATTTCTTAATTCATTTAAAATGAACAATACTCTTACTCAGTCACTCAGTCATGTCCCACCAGGCTCCTCTGTCCATGGAATTTTCTAAGGAAGAATACTGGAGTGGAGTGACATTTCCTTCTCCAGGGGATCTTCCTGGCCCAGGGATAGAATCCACATCTCTTGGATCTCCTGCATTGGTAGCCAGATTTCTTTACCCCTGTGCCACCTGGGAAGCCATTATATGTTAACATATAGCTGTTTAAAAATAAAAATACATTAAAACTACAATATTGAAAAGTGAGAAGAGTGACATTATTTTGCATTTTTGCAAATCTTTGTAATGTCTGGCTTAATAGAAGATAGCTGGATTCTATCTGCTTCTCCAAGCTATTGTGATACTCACTCCACCATATACTTAGAATGAGAGTGAAAAATGCAAATAATATTTTAGTATTATTATGAAAATTGCTTTGATCTCACAGACCCCTTTTAAAGGTATTGAAGACCTGCAAAGTTCCCCAGACTACACTGTGAGAACAGCAGTTCTATATAATTAGTGTAGGGGAAAAGGACACACTATTTATGAAATACTTAGCATGAGCTAGGCACTGTGCTTAATGCTTTGCATACATTGTGTGCGTGCATGCTAAGTTACTTTAGTCATGTTCGACTCTTTGTGACCCCATGGACGATAACTCGCCAGGCTCCTCTGTCCATTGGATTTCCCAGGCAAGAATACTGGAGTGGGCTGCCATTTCCTTCTCCAGGGGATCGTCCCGGCCCAGGGACTGAACCCATGTCTCTTGCATTGCAGGTGGATTCTTTACTGCTGAGCCACTGGGGAATTGTTTTGCATACATTTCTTGTTATTTTTCCCATTTTATAGATGAGGAAATAGATGTTCAGGGGATTTCCCTGGTGGTCCTGTGGTTAAGACTCCATGCTTCCAATGCCGGGGGTGTGAATTTGATCCCTGGTCAGAGAATTAAGATCCCACATACTGTGTAGTATGGCCAAAACGTAAATTATTATTTAAATTAAATAATATTTAAAAAAGAAAAGAAACAGATGTTCAGAGCCATTAAGAGGTTGAGATCACACCGGTGGTAAATGGCAGAGTTAAGTTTGAACCCTAGGTCTTTCTGCCTATAAAACAGGGGCTTTCTTTACCTTTTTTTAAACTAATAATTGAAGTGTGCACACAGAACCTGTTTCCATCCTGTAATTGAAAAAATAGTATTTTATATTATTGGGGCAAGTAGATATTTTGTATAATTACTGTTTTACTTCATGTGTTTAGAATTTATTCCTGATGAAATTGAAAGAGATTAATGCCTCAGAGGAAAGGCATGAATTAATGCTAGTAGAAGTGCATTCCAAACTCCCTTTAAAACTCTCCTTTTCCCTTTTTATCCCACAGGATCTCTTGCAGGAGGGGATCAATAAAACTAATTCTCACTTAGGTGTTACGAATTTAATGATACTCCTCTGAGGAGTGTTTTTACTACCTGAGGGTGGAGAATGGCCCTTATTTATCTTTGTAACCCCAGCAACCTGTATGCTGTCTGGAACAGTCAGTATTCAATAAATATTGGTTGCCTTTATAGACTAATGGGAAGTAAAAAGCCAAAGAGAGAGTTCTTAAAACCAAAGAGAAAGCAGAATTTCAGTCATCAGCAGAGGAAATATATTTATTGGATTCAATAAATCACAGCATCCAGAAAACTATGTATCTAACAGCAGGCAAGGACAGCAACAGCTACTTTCATGTAAATGTCCTGTACATTCAGTTTTAATCTAATTGTTCTAGAAACTCTAGAAGGTAATTACTCTTTTAAAATGTTAAAATCAGCTGTTAATTACCAACATTAACATTTTTGGGGCCACATTGTTTTTATGCTGTTGGTTTTCCTCCTGGGTGTTAGAGAAATGGACAGAGGAGAACACCATTTCAACTCAGAGCGATGTTAATTACTCTCCTCATCAATAGTTTGTCTTGATTGTAGCTTCTGTAGTAATTAAAATAAAGCTCCTAGTCATATTTTCCATTTGTTCCATTTGGCTGTTTGACCTAAACTACAAGGGAAGAAGCCTAGTCATTGTGGAGAGGATCAAAAGCAGGGCACAGTGCGGAATCTGCGTGTTCTACTGTCAACTAGTCTTTGCCTGATAAAGATATCAGTTTTGTCTGTAGCCAAGTTATGTTTATGTTGCATGTAGTTTTTTAAACCTGCAGAGAAATAATGCAAATGATAATTGTGTGTGATGATTAAGGAAATATGTTTTTAATTTAAAATTCGAAAATAACTGTGTTCAAAGTAATAGCTTCCAGCTAGAGCTCATGCTGGGAAAGATTGAAGGCGGGAGAAGGGGATGACAGAGGATGAGATAGTTGGATGGCATCACCGACTCAATGGACATGAGTTTGAGTAAACTCCGGGAGTTGGTGATGGACAGGGAGGCCTGGCATGCTACAGTCCATGGGGTCACAAAGAGTCGGACATGACTGGGTGCTGAACTAAGCTGAGAGCTCATCCTAAAAAATGCTGAAGGAGATGGGCTCATAATTCATGCTATATTATTCAATCTTTGTTGTGTTGTTTGCAATTCTTTCAAACTTCTTTCATAATCCTAAACCCAATACTGAATTTGTCCATCTGTAAATAATGACTGATAGACAGGGTTATTGAGTTTTGTCTTCTAGGTGTGACTGTTCTCTAGAATAAGGAAAAATATTAATTTCCTTTCAACCTCTAGGATAGATAACTGTTGTTATAAAATCCAAGGGACAACTTGTCCTACCCATGTGCTTGTCAGTAAAAGATCAGTCTTAGAGGAATTCAGATATTAATTATACCAATTTCTTAGATATTTGGAACCCATTATCACTGGCAGCCACTTTTTTTATTCATTTATTTTTTTATTTTCTTTACATTATCGTGTTGGTTTTGCCATACATTGACATGAATCTGCCATGAGTATACATGTGTTCCCCTTCCAGAACCCCCCTCCCACCTCCCTCCCAATTCCACCTCTCTGGGTCATCCCGGTGCACCAGCCCTGAGCACCCTGTATCATGCATCAAACCTGGTGGCAGCCACTTTCTATGCATATTGATGTATTATTTCCACTCTGGGACTTGGCTCTCTTATTAGGATAGTCAAAATAAGTCATTGTGTGTGTACTAAAATTACCCTAGGTTAATATGGTTTTTATAATATAGACAATATTTAAATGTGACCAGGGCTTTCTTTTTTCATCACTATAGCATATGGCTCTGAATTACTGAACTAACTAGATTCAGACAGCTTATTGGAGGTTGAAGTAGTAGCATGCTGTGGATCGTGCTAAGGGTATTTCTCAAGTGGAAAATAAAAATGGCTAATAATTTGGGGTCACTTTTCTAACCTTTAATTTTCTTGCTAAAAGGCCACTTTGAAGTGAAGGTGGGTATGAAATACTTCTTCTCCATTCTTGGTGTTTCCCTGTCTTGTGGAGGGTTGGCTATCACTGTCATGCATTTGGCTTCTCTCCACTCTTTATTGCACCTTCCTATAAGAAGAGGAGTGACATGGCTAGTGAGTTTGGGAGCAAAAAGTGGATTTGAATAGTCCTTCCTCCATGGGAATGAGCTGCAACCTCTTTTCTTCTTCCTTTGTTTTTATAAGAAAAGGACTCTTAACATATTCCATGGGGAAAGGCCTGGCTTCATAGATCATTATCTGTGCCTAGGCCGTTATCTCTGTTAATTCTGGAATTCAGTATCAGGAAACCCTCTTGACTAACACTATGAGCTACATCTTCCAGCCTATCCCTTATGAGTGATAAAAACTCATTGTTTTGTCTTATTTCACAACAGATTCTGAATTCAGGCAGGGAAAGGATGACCTTTCTAAGATGCCAACACCAATTTCCATCATCTATGTACTGAGCCATTCTTTCTAGTGCCACCTAGTCTCCATTCATCTGTTCCATTCTCTTTCTGTCTATATGCCCACTATCCATATACCATCTGAAAGAACTTCTGTTATCACTATGTTTTCTAGTAAGTGGTATAACCTTGGATCATACCTAGGAAGAACTCAATATCCTAACAACTAAATAAAAAATCAATAAAAATTGAGGCAACATTTTCCCTAGGGCACTGTGAATTCAAAAATTGCCCATGTCTCCTTGCCTAAGGAGATAGGTAGTGAAGAAGTAATTCCCTTTGTGAGCACAAAAATTATTTGAGACTTTTATACAAACAGTCTCGTAAAAATTTCAATTATCTCCAGTGTGAAGTAATTGGGCAAGTCCTCCTTACTTCCAACATATTTTCTTTTCACTTTATTTTCCTTATTGAATGCTACCTCCAATGTACACTGAAAACTTATTTACCTGTAAGTAGGTTTAGGAATATGAAGAGAGGTTGGTTGGAAACACGTGGTGTGATTTCCTCCATGACTTCCTCCTCTGGATGACTCTGAGTTCGTGCCACCCTAAAGAAATGCCATGATAGAGGGGGAACACTCAAGTAAATTGCCAGACCTATGGGTACAACCTGGCCAAATGCTATCACCAGAACACCATGAATTTCAGAAAGTGGGTATTCGGTGACAGCTTTGGATCTCAAAGTTCAAATGCAACAAGCATTCATTCTGCTCTTAACCTATGTGTGACTGTACCAAATATAGTGAGGAATATGAAGATACTGCCTACCTATGGGCAATGTATTCATTCCATCACACAGTGCTGAAATTATCTTAAAGCTATCCCAGAGTGCAGTGCGTATGACAGGGATAACAAAAATGCCAGACATTCACAACACATGCAGAGGGCCCTCAGAACCTAGGACTTAGCTCTGGGTCGTATAACATGGGATATACCCTCTGAGGGTTAGTTTTTTGAACATGAAATTTTAGAGTTGGAAGAACCTTAGAAATTATCTAGACTAGCCTGCAACTCAGTGAGGGGTGGGATGGGAGGTGGGAGGGAGGTTTAAGAGGGCAGGGACATATGTATACCTATGTCTGATTCATGTTGATGTATGGCAGAAACCAATACATACTGTAAAGCAATTATCCTTCAATTAAACATTAATACATTTCAACAATAAAAAATAAAATATATCACAACAATAAAAAAAGTAGGAATCTCCCTTACAGGTGGTTATACAATCTCAAATCCAATGTCCCCAGTGATGAGTTAGGTACCTCAAAAAGGCAGTAAATGTTTAAAAACTTTCGGTAAAATTGCATGTTACTTGGGTATTTTTGTATGTAATTTAAGGGTTTATTTTGAAAAAAAAACATTTTTTTCTACAAAGTACTCAGGGAAAGCTTGTATTACCAGCGCAACAGAAAATGTGGCATAATTACGGTTGTTGAATCAGTTGGTTACCAATAGTGCTCATAAAAGATGAGGCTTTACATAAAATCTCAACCCAAAACAAGAGGAGAAAATCCTAGGGGACTTCTCTAGGAACTCGAAGCTACTGTACTTCTTGCTGGAATGGCTACCAAAAGCCATCTAACTGCCACATCTTGAGAGTAGAAAAAGTTGTACAAAGCATCTCTCTGGCCTCCAAGATGGAAAGCATTCACAACAATTGAGGCAATATGATTAAAAGCAAACAAGTAATTTTTAGATTCTAATAACAGAAAGAGCTCAAAGCTAAGGCAAGATTGCCAGCCTTTCTTTTTTTAAATTGGAGGATAATTGCTTTAAAATGTTATGTTGGTTCTGGCATACAACAATG
>ML663456.1:1355956-1370706 GCA_007570785.1 Antilocapra americana | reverse complement strand
TATATATATATATATATATTCCCTCCCCATTGAGCCTCCCTCCCTCTTCTACGCCACCCACCTAGGTCATCACAGAGCACCAGGCTGGGCTGGCTGCCTGTGTTATACAGTGGCTTCCCACCGGTTATCTGTTTTACACATGATAGTGTATATATGTCAGTGCTACTCTCTTAGTTTGTCCTACCCTCTCCTTCCCTTGCTGTGTCCACAAGTCCATTCTCTATGTCTGTGTCTCCATTTCTTCCCTGTAAATAGGTGCATCAGTACTGTTTTTCTAGATTTCATATATGTGTGTTAATATACGATGTTTCTTTTCCTCTTTCTGACTGACTTCACTCTCTATAGCAAGCTCTAGGTTCATCCACCTCACTACAACTGACTCAAATTCCTTCCTTTTTATGGCTGAGTAATATTCTATTTTATATATGTGCCACATCGTTATCCATTCATCTGTCAATGGACATCTAGGTTCCTTTCATGTCCTGGCTATTGTGAATAGTGTTGCAATGAACATTGGGGAACATGTATCTTTCTGAATTGTAGTTTTCTCAGGGTATGTGTCCAGTAGTGGAATTGCTGGGTCATATGGTAGTTTTATTCATCATTTTTTAATGAATCTCCATACTGTTCTCCATAGCAGCTGTATCATTTTATGCCAGCATTTCTATCTTTAACAACTATAGATTTGTATTCACTGTACCTAAACCAATGCCCTGCTCATAGTTGAATTTTCATTGAATTTTTCAGTGATGAGGAAAAGAAAGAGAAATAAAACTCCAGGAACCAGTGAAGTATATACATTTTTAGTAGGTGTAAGGCCTTTATACCCATAGGATGAAGCTTGAGTGTGTTTTTTTTTAAAGCAGCACCATCCCAGGATCTATGGGGAAAAAGTGCCATGGCTAAAGGTATCAAAGACAGAGTCATGGAGGGTGGTAGGAGAAATGTTCACAGAAAAGGAAGAGAAGGAGAGGAATCACTGTCAACTGTAAATTTGTTGTTTAGTCACTCAGTCATATCTGACTCTTTTGTAACCCAATAGACTGTAGCCTGCCAGGCTCCTCTGTCCTTGGGATTTCCCAGATAAGAATCCTGGAGAGGGTTGCCATTTCCTTCTCCAAGGCCACCTAGGGTTTGAACTCGGGTCTCCTGCATTGGCAGGCAGATTCTTTACCACTGAGCCACCAGGGAAGTCCACAACTGTAAGTAAATAAATATAAATATATATAAGGCATAATAATAGATGTTCGGTATGACTCTAGTCACAATGGAGTCCACTAGACTATATTGAAAAGCGTTAATTACATGGATTCCTGAGCATGATTAAAAGCAAGACAATGTGCTACAGACCTTCAGGGGAGCCAAATCTTAGCTGTTCTGATTTCCCACTGAAGGTGTAGAGGAAGTTGCTGCTGCTGCTGCTGCTGAGTCGCTTCAGTCATGTCCGACTCTGTGCGACCCCATAGACGGCAGCCCACCAGGCTCCCCCGTCCCTGGGATTCTCTAGGCAAGAACACTGGAGTGGGTTGCCATTGCCTTCTCCAATGCAGGAAAGTGAAAAGTGAAAGTGAAGTCGCTCAGCCGCGTCTGACTCTTTGCGACCCCATGGACTGCAGCCCACCAGGCTCCTCCATCCATGGGATTTTCCAGGCAAGAGTACTGGAGTGGGGTGCCATTGCCTTCTCTGAGAGGAAGTTGGGAGTCACTCAAATACTGCCAACCTGAAAGTGTGCTGTCTTCCAGGAGCACTTATCTAGGATGTGCAGAGACTTACCAAAGCTATGATGATTACTCATTCCTGCTGATTCTTAGGACACCATCAAGATGATCAGAGAGATATTTTTAAAGATTGTGAAATTTGCAGTAGTAAATTGAATGGCCCGGGAATCGAGGAACACGGGTGTTTTGCTGTTTTTCTGTTTCTCCTTTTCAAAGCCTGGGCCTCTGGAAGGTGACTGCTTAATTATGCAGATTGTGTCAAATAACAGAGAAAAATGCTTAGATACTAAATCTAGTTTCAGTGGGGGTAATCAGGTATGACAGGAAAAGGGGGAAAAAAATCAACATTCAGGATTTACCTGCTGATTAACATGAGAAAGCAGTTAGGGGAGGGCTAGTCAGTGTTGTGTCCACAGCTGTTTGTTTACTAATGCATAGAGAATGTATGTGCAGTAAAGTGAAATTTGTATTAGAACTCAGGACATTAAATGTGCTCATCAGTATAACTGAGACCTGATTAAATAGAACTTCTAGATGGAAGTTGGAATGGATGGGTAACAGGAAAACCTACTGAGAGAGGACTTGAAGTACAATTTTATCACCTGTCTGATATAATATACACCTGTCTGAAAACTCATGAATGGTGTTGTTAGAATACATGCTGGGATTTTTGGGTCAGTTACACCAGTCATTCTTCAAACAGATATAGACCAGTGTTTGAGGAAAGCCATCAGGATGAAGGGATTCAAATGAAGCCTTCTGAATGTCAGATGAAGGAACTAGGAAGGTAGGAATAACGAAAGGATAGCAGGCTTTGGATTGGAATTTGAATCCCAGCTCCACCACTTACTGGCTGTGTGACTTGGGAGCTGGATTGCACTCATTCAATTCAATGAACACCTGCTACGTGTCAGGCACTCTGCTAAGCATTGAGTCTATAATGGTGATTTAGTCACAGGCCTTGCTCTTGGGCTTCCCCAATGGTTCAGTGGGTTAAGAATCTGCCTGCAATGCAGATCCCCAGGAGGAGGAAATGGCAGCCCACTCCAATATTCCTGCCTGGAGAATCCCATGGACAGAGGAGCCTGGCCGTCTACAGTCCATGGGATCACAAAGAGTAGGAAACGACTGAGCACACATGCACATGTGTGCCTTGCCCTAAGAGAGTTTTAGTTTCTTCACTAGTAAAATGGAATTAATATTCATCATATACCTTATACAAGATTACTGTAAGGATTAAATGAGATGGTGGGTGATGTGGCTCAGTACAAAGTGCTAGAGCTTTGTTGATGTGTAATAAGTGGTAACTTTATGTACTTGTGGAGATGCATAAGTGTTTTACTTATCTTCAAATATTGAAATAAATGTCCTATTGAGGATGAGATA
This sequence comes from Antilocapra americana, assembly GCA_007570785.1. Classification (NCBI taxonomy): domain Eukaryota; kingdom Metazoa; phylum Chordata; class Mammalia; order Artiodactyla; family Antilocapridae; genus Antilocapra; species Antilocapra americana. Next base: position 1,367,601 of record ML663456.1, on the reverse strand, counting down.
GGATTTTTTGTGTGTTAGAATCAGTAGCTATGGGTAGAAGCCTTGGAGAGGGACAAATTACTGCTCAGTGATGAAAGATGTTTCTAATAGAGCTGACCAAAGATGAAATGAGTTGCTTGAGAAGCTTAAGAGTTCCCCACTGTGAGAAGAAATTAAGCACAGGGTAAATTGCATCGTTACAAATATGTGCCCTGTCTTAATTCTTGGTTGTGTGGTCCCCGTGTTTTGTTGGAGTTTCTTTGCCTGTGTAAACTGAATAGTATAATCAGATGCAGTGAGACAATGGGCTTCCTTCTGGTTTTCCCAGTCCAGATGAGGCCTGGTAGAATTTTCTTTTTAGAGTGAGATACAAGGTCAGGAATAGGATAAGGCAAGAGAAATGTCTTAGGTACAAAATTTCAGGAGTCATTCCTCATGGCCATGTAAGTGCATGGTTAGCAGCTGCATGACCCTGAGAGTGAATTCCTTATTCAGGTTTGCACCTTAGGCATTTTTCTTGCCTCACTGTAATCTTGGACCTGTTGAGATATTAGGACAGTAAGGAGTGGGTTTGGTTGGGAGTTCTTTCAAGCAATAATGATATCAGTATTCTTGGGTTTCGGTGTATAGCTTGCCGGTTATGGTACTCCCAGATCCCTGGGTTGGGAAGTTCTCCTGAAGGAGGAAATGGCACCCCACTCCAGTATTCTTGCCTGGAGAATCCCATGGACAGAGGAGCCTGGCCGGCTACAGTCCATGGGGTCACAAAGAGTCAGACATGACTAAAGCAACTTAGGTTTCACAAATCCACTTTTGAACCAGGCAATCAGTGAGCTAGAGGCATCTCTTCTTCCTGGGTAACTCCACCTTGTTCTTGTGCTGCCCAGGTGCCAATGCTGCAGGACATGGAGTGCACAGCATGTCGCACCTGGTGAAAACTTCATGTCCCAAAGAAGTCTCCAGGGGAACACGCCCTGAAATAAATAACTTTGAAAAAAAGACATGTTTATGGCTTTCCTCTTACCCTATAGGTATGTGCACATTTGTCTCTGTCACCAGAGAGGCTTCTAATCTACGGTTTCATAGTTTTCATCTTCTCATCCATCTTCCTTCCTTTCTTCCCCACCCCTTTTGCTTAACTTGCTGCTGAAGAGACACTACTGAATTATTTAATTCCCTAGTTTAGCTGCCTGGAATCCAGGATATGGGCACCCAGAACCCTGTTAGGAACACCTTTTCTAGGATTCAAAGAACTTAGAGATATGGGTGCGGAATCTCCCCAGGAAGAAGAGTCTTGAGAATAGAGGTATTGAGGGAAGGCACCTAGCTTTGCTTATCTACATGACATGTAGCTGTGCTTATCTGTACATTTTTCGTGGGCCGGGCAGGGAAGGATGCCACCCACGGAGTCTAGCATGTTTGGGATGTGGAAGCTTGCTTCATCCTAGGAACCAAGTCTTGGGGTTATCCAGTTGCTATATTTAGAATATCGGGCTTCCTAGGTGGTGCTCATGGTAAAGAACCTGCCAGCCAAGGCAGGAGACATGGGTATGGTCCCTGGGTAGGAAAGATCCCCTGGAGAAAGGCATGGAACCCACTCCTTATTCTTACCTGGAAAATCCCCATGGACAGAGGAGCCTGGTGGGCTACAGTCCATGGGGTCGCAAAGAGTCGGACACAACTAAAGTGACTTAGCATACACACATGCACATTTAGAATAATATTCACTTCCTTATTTTTCCCTATGACTATCTGCAGGATTGCAGGGACTCCAAGAGGAATATAGTGAGGATCCGGGTTGGCATCCACTTGAGAGGGAGGTCCTCGTCACATATCCCCATTCCTACATCCTTCATGATCAGTTGTTGTCAGTGAGCACAGTTGGGTCAGGACTATCAGATTTTTTCTTTATTGGTAAGTGGTGAAGAAGCCTTGGGGATTGGTGGCCAGGATATAAGACTATAAGTTTAATACTAATGATCAAAGAGAGGACAAAAAATGTCCCTTATTCCCCACCTTCTAGGGAAGGGGGTCATGGAGTCAAGAGTGAGATAGGATTTTATCCAGAGGTAAATGAGTGTTGGGGCTTTTCAGGTGGTGCAAGGTAAAGAATTCTCCAACTAATGCAGGAGATGTGGGTTCAATCCCTGGGTCAGGAAAATCCCCTGTGAGAAGGGCATGGCAACCTTCTCCAGTATCCCTGCCTGGAGAATCCCATGGACAGAGGAGCCTGGTGGGCTACAGTCTGAAGTGTTGCAAAGAGCCGGACATGACTGAGTGACTAAACAACAATAAGATGAGCGCTGAGAACTCTGGATGGTATCTTGACTTGCTATTTCATTTTCAGGAAGAGCATTTTTGAGTAAGACAAAAAAGTAAGTAAAATACCATCCCCCTCAGCTCCTGACAAACTGCCGCAAGGTCTTCAGCAGAGGAGTCTGTGAATGCAAAAAGCCAGCTTACCCTCTGGGAGCCTCAGGAAAAGTTGCAAGTATTAGTGAGGTGAGTCGCTAGCCCACCTCACCACTGGAGCAGAAGTCCCAGCCTGCAGCCTTGCTCGGCGCCTCCACAGCGACCCCAAGGATCTGCCACATTTGAAAGTAGCTTCACAGCTGGGCCCTGACACACCCACAAGCTGCCTATACAGCAGCAGGTTTTTTGTTTTTTTGTGTTTTTGCTATGAAGCCAGGATTGGCGGGGGGTGGGGGTGGTGGTGGGGGTGGTGGTAGTATCATCTGGCTGCTTCAGAGGACTGAGTGGTTGGAAAGAATTTTGAGGGAAGGTTCCTTGGTGTGTGTGTGGGGGGAGGTTGTCAGAGAGAAATGAAGACAAAACAAATCAATCAGCAACATAGTGTCTAAGTCATCGGTGTAATGTTGGGAAATCAAAGTGGAGTATATACCGTCACAGGCGGCTTTGCTGAATGGTTATTTAAGTCTGCTCCAAGTAGCTGAGCGATTTCAGGCCCTCTCCAAATAAAGCGGGGCAGTGTTTGTGTGCTGTCTTTAAGCAGGCTCGTGGCTCGTGGACAGAATGGTGAGGGAAGCACAGTTTATTTTTGGTCTTATCCATATTTTAAGAGAACGAAACAAATTTGAGTAAAGTGTGTTTGTGTGTGTGTAAAATTCTTAGGGGCACAGAGTGTTCAGCACAGTATTCAGGCTTTGAATGCCCTCCATTTCTTCCTTCCCAGGCATTTCCTCCTGCAGCCCCTGCTCATTACCTCCCATGTTGGGTTTCCCATTACACCCCCACCCCCATCCCGCCCCCTCCTCAGTTCCCTGCTTCCCTCCACTTGGGTCCCTAGCCTCTTTCCCTCTCAGCTTCTCTTCCCCTGCTGCTTTCCCCTCTGGTGTCAGGTTCTCTGCACTCCCCTTCTGTGTACCCCTCTCTCCCACTCCTCCCTTCCCTCTAATCCCCCTCCTGTTTTTCTTCCTTCTGATACATCTGTTCAGACCTCCCAGATTTCTCCCCTCCAGGGCCTCAATGTTGACATTCTGCTCTCTCCCTTACTTTCTTCTAGTACAAGGCAGAAAAGGATAAAAACCTTAAGTCTTTACATACACTTAAACTGCTCTAATTCATCCTAATTGTGGAGAGGAGGTGGGGGTGGAGGGGAGAAAGGAAGGAGTTAAGGTCAGTCTGAATTAATGAAAAATCTAAGTAATAGAACATTTTGAAAGACATGTAATTGTATTACTTTCAAGTACATCCAGTAATACTGCTAACTGGAACAGAATCTAAGAGACTCATGTAAGTGCTGTAACAAAGAGATAAGAATCATGGATAATTAGGATTATTATGCAGCTGTAAGGCCCTCACTTTTAAATAGGCTGATGTTTCCCCTATTTTTACGCTAAATCTGTTAGTAGACCTCTTTTCTTAGCTAGAGGTAAAAATCCTATTATAAGGGTTCTTTATAACCCTGATTTCCATGTCACTGCAGATGGTCCATTTTAATAGTGCTTTGTTGATCTGGTTATCAAAATTACTGACAACAATGATGTACAACAAATGATTATTCTGGTCCCTATCTATTTAATAGTTATTCTCTATAAAGAGAGCTCTTTTCCATTGCAGATGGTAAATAGGAGACAGGAGTGGAGATGAATTTTCTGGAGCTAAGCCATGTAGATGTGTGTATTTGTGTGTGTGTGTGTGTGTGTGTGTGTGCACAGATACATGGCTGTCGATTTGTGGGGAAGGTTTTAAGGGGATTGTGTGCACAGTAGCATGTATAAAGGGGTTGGCTGTGTGTCTATGTGGACGTGTGCTGAGGTCAGAAAAAGGGTATCAGGGTGTGTGCATCTGAGATTTGTCTTTTTATGGGTATGGGTGTGTATAAGAAAATTTGTTTAAACAACTGTGTGAAGCATAGAGTTTGGGAAAATTGTAGCTTAACCCTGTGAGTGTAGCTGGGTATGTGTATGCAAGAAAAAGAAAGAATATGTGCTCTGTGTATTAGTAATTCTCAAAACAGGGTTATGAGATACTCCTTTAACCCTACTCCTCCCCTAATACAGATCCTTTCAGTTCTCTCCCACCATTTTTCCTTTCAGTTTACTCTCTTCTTTCCCTTCTTCCTCCTTCTCCCCACTCCCACTTTCCTCTCTGGTTTCAAAACAAAACCTCCTGAAGCCTCGGTAGGTCAGTTATTCCTATCTTAATACTGTCTTTTCTTCTCTATCCATAGCCTTGTCAGTTTTTTTCTTCAGGAATATTCAACCATGATTAATTCAAAACAGCATTCAGGAAGGTGCTTAACACCCTACTCAGTGATAAGGAAGAACAGGTGGTGGAAGGCTGCAGAAAAAAGCTTTATAAAGGTGATAGTATGGAAGAGAGTGGGCTTCCTTCGTAGCTCAGCTGGTAAAGAATCTGCCTGCAATGCAGGAGATCCCGGTTCAATTCCTCAGTCGGGAAGATCCACTGGAGAAGGGATAGGCTACCCATTTCAGTATTCTTGGGCTTCCCTGGTGGCTCAGATGGTAAAGAATCCACCTGCAATGCAGGAGACCTCGGTTTGATCCCTGCATTGGGAACGTCCCCTGGAGAAGGGCATGGCAATGCACTCCAGTATTCTTGCCTGGAGAATCCCCATGGACAGAGGAGCCTGGTGGGCTACAGCCCATGGGGTCGCAAAGAGGCGGACGTGACTAAGCACAGCATGGCAAGTGGAAGACAGTACAGCAGTTCCCCTGTTATTCTCCAGGGATATGTTCCAAGACCCCAGTGGATGCTGGAAATTGAGGATAGTACTGAATCCTATATATACATACACATCTATCATAAAGTTTAATTTATAAATTAGACACATTTTTGCTTTTGTGTTCAATCTTTCCCAGCATCAGGGTATTTTCCAATGAGTCAGCTCTTCACATCAAGTGGCCAAAGTATTGGAGCTTCAGCATCAGTCCTTCCAATGAATATTCAGGACTGATTTCCTTTAAGATTAACTGGTTTGATCTCCTTGCAGTCCAAGGGACTCTCCAGAATTTCTCCAGCATCACAGTTTGAAAGCATCAGTTCTTTGGTGCTCAGCCTTCTTTATGGTCCAACTCTCACATCTGAACATGACTACTGGGAAAACCATATCTTTGACTAGATAAACCATATCTTTGGACCTTTGTTGGCAAAGTGATGTCTTTGCTTTTTAATATGCTGTCTAGGTTTGACATAGCTTTCCTTCTAAAGAGCAAGCATCTTTAATTTCATAGCTGCAGTCACTGTCTGCAGTGATTTTGGAGCCCAAGAAAATGAAATCTGTCACTGCTTCCACTTATTCTCCTTCTGTTTGCCATGAAGTGATGGAACTGGATGCTGTGGTCTTAGTTTTTGAATGTCATGTTTCAGCCAGTTTTTTCACTCTCCTCTTACCCTTCACTTTCTGCCATTAGAGTGGTATCATCTGCATACATGAGGCTGTTGATATGTCTCCTAGCAATCTTAATTCCACTTTGTGATTCCTCCAGCCTGGCATTTCACATGATGTACCCTACATATAAATTAAGTAAGCAAAGTGACAATATATAGCCTTGACATACTCCTTTCTCAATTTTAAACCAGTCAGTCATTCCATGTGCAGTTCTAACTATTGGTTTTTGACCAGCATGCAGATTTATCAGGAGACAGGTAAAGTGGTCTGGTATTCCCATATTTTTCACAGTTTGTTGTGATCCACACAGTCAAAGGCTTTAGTGTAGTCAATGAAACAGAAGTAGATGTTTTTTTTCTGGAATTCCCTTGCTTTCTCCATGGTCTAATGAATGTTGGCAATTTGATCTCTGGTTCCTCTGCCTTTTCTAAATCCAGCTTGTCTATCTGGTTCAGATGTACAGTTTTTGGTTTATGTACTGCTGAATCCTAGTTTGAGAGATTCTGAGCATAACCTTGCTAACATGTGCTGCTGCTGCTGCTGCAAAGTCGCTTCAGTTGTGTCCGACTCTGTGCGACCCCATAGATGACAGCCCACCAGGCTCCCCTGTCCCTGGGATTCTCCAGGCAAGAACACTGGAGTGGGTTTCCATTGCCTTCTCCAATGCATGAAAGTGAAGTCACTAAGTCATGTCCGACTCCTAGTGACCCCATGGACTGCAGCCTACCAGGCTCCTCTGTCCATGGGATTTTCCAGGCAAGAGTACTGGAGTGGGTTGCCATTGCCTTCTCTGGAGAAGCTCTATACAGTCAGAAAAAACAAGACTGGGAGCTGACTGTGGCTCAGATCATGAACTCCTTATAGCCAAATTCAAACCTCTACACCTTACCATTACTTGGGATTTATCATTAATAGACAACGTATTACTCCGCAATTGACTCAAATCCGTACTGATAAATTATAGACCTTAAATGACTTTCAAAAGCTCTTAGGTGATATAAACTGGATTAGGCCTTCTTTAGGCATTGCTAATTATCAACTGAAGAACCTATTTGATACTTTAAAAAGACATCCTGATTTAAATAGCCCTCGTTCACTTTCTCAAGAGGGTCACTTTCTCAAGAGGGACGAGAGAAACTCTATTTGGTACAAAATAATTTACAAAAATAGTTTCTCACTCACATCAGACTAGATTTCTCTCTAAAATTATTTATACTTCCCTCTCTTCATTCTCCCACAGGACTTCTTGTCCAACAAGAACACCCAATAGAATGGATCTATACCCATTTTAGGGAAATAAAATCACTTACACCCTACCTTAATTTAATTGCTTTAATCGTTATCAATAAAAGAAATAGGACTAAAACTCTAATTGGCTTGATCCTCATAAAATTGTAATACCAATTAATAAATCTCAATTTGAGAACACATTACAAACCTCTACCGATTTTCAAGTAGCTTTTCTAGAATATTTTAGAAAAATTTCATTTCATTATCCTTCTGGTAAACTTTGAAATTTCTTCAAAAAGACTGAATTTATTATTTCCCATGTTATAAGCTCACAGCCTATACCACAAGCTGAGGTTTCTTACATAGATGGGACTAAAAACGCCAAAGCCTCATTCTGGTCTCTTAAGAAATATAAAGTCTTTTATACTAAATTTCATTCTGCTCAACAAAATAAATTGTATGCTCTTATTCAAGTCATTTGCCTATATCCTTACCCCATTAATATAGTCTCTGACTCCTTATACTCAGTTTTTGTATTAAAAAATATAAGAACCTCCACCATAAACTCCAATCAACCTGTTATTCAACAACTTTTTTTTAAAACTACAATCAATCATTTCATTAAAAAACCCATGGTGATATCATGACAATGTATGGCAAAAACAATAATAAAAAAAAAAACCACACTTCCCCCCTTTATATTACCTATATTCAAACACACTCCTCTCTTCCCGGCCCTATGACTCATGGTAACTTAGAAACAGACAAACTCATTTCATTTGCTAATCCAGAAGAAGAGCAAGCTCTGTTACATAACAATGCTGGCTCCCTACATCAGCTATAGAAGATCCCATACCGTCAGGCTAAGAAAATTATTAATAAATGCCCCACTTGTAGACCCCTACATCTTCAACCCATCACACAAAAGATCGATCCTCGTGGTTTAAAACCTAATAAACTATGACAAATAGATGTGACTCATTGCCCTGAACTTTCTCCCTCTTCTTTCTTACACGTCTATAATGATACCAATTCTTCCTTTATTTGGGCCACACCTGTTCGTGGTAAAGCCACACAATACGTTATAAGTCACTTACTAACTTGTTTTGCTGTAATAAAAACTCCTAGTTCTATTAAAACAGACAATGGCCCTGCCTATATTTCTAGACACTTTAAACAATTTTTACAGTCATTTTCTAACAAACATTACAGGTATTCCTTATTATCCACAGGCACAAGACATAGTTGAACGAACACATCACACACTGAAATTACAAATAAAAAAAAATTAAAAAGGGAGAATACACAGGAACACTACTGTCTTCTTTATCTAAAGCACAATCTACTAGATTCCAACATAAGATATTTTCTAAACCTATAACTGTTGTTAACACAGCCTTATTTGTTTTAATTTTTTTTAAAACTTACCACAGAGAGGTATTTTAACAAGAGCAAAAAAACATTTCGAGGAATTGAAGGACACTTCTTTTCCTCTGCCCATTTGGTAACAAGACAGGTTAACGAAACTAGAGAGCTGGGAAACTAATTTTAAAGAGAAAAGGATATGCTTGTATTTCCTCACATGGATCCAAGGAACTCACATGGACGAAACAACAAAAACCCCAGGAAGAAAAATTCCTATATGGACCACGGCGACATCAACCTTATGATCTCCCCACTTGGGGACAAATAAAAATCCTTCCTAATCAAGCTAAAAATTTGATCTTTCAACAGGAAATGCTTCAGAATCCAGAATACATTTACCTGACAATGCTCAGTCTGCTTGGCCGGCGTCTCTCACCTGCCAGAGCCAAACTAATTATCCACACTTACTGGGCTTTCTTACCCAACCCCCCACTTTTTTTACTACAGGTAATAAAATGGATGGAGAGGGGACCCATTGCTTCAACTAACGACTCTATACATATGCATTTTCCCTGGAACAGTAAGGAGCCCTCACACCCCATAGTAGAAAAAAACTAATTAACATTTCTTTAGGCTCTAAAGTCCTTCTTTTGTGCTTAAGCCCTGCAATATTATGCATAAACTTTAGCTGACAAACCTGGGCTTTCGCCCTGCCTCACGTAAAGAACTTTCTGATGCTGCTTGGTTTGTTTACAGCCCTTTCTTTGTCTGTGAACCATGTTTATACTACGGAGACTTTAGGGAAAGAGGTAGGGAAAGAAGACAGACATATACTCTTGTTGGTTGGGATAAATATCAAACCATGTCGGGAAAATTAATATTTGTGGCTAATCATACAATTGTCGATTGGGGACTCCATGGTGTATGGCTATGTAACTGCTCAGATGATATTAACAGCACTCAAGTCGTAGGTTACCAACACTATGCTGATATTACTGACACTACGCTGGAATATTATCATGGCAAAGGACTTGGGCTGCTTGAAGAGGAATCTCCCCATCATCCTGGATAAACAGATTGGGCATAGACAATGAGACATCTGTAAATTTGCGAACACCGAAAAACTTAGGCTTTGGACTGGACATTTTACAGAAACCAGTAGCTATTTCCTTCGCTATAATCAATCCTATTGTACACAGGCCTGGGCTCCACTTCTTTTGGTTATAGCCATAAAAAACTTACGTTCTGTAACTTGTATTAATTGCAAACTATATACTGGTCTTAAGAAATGATTCCCTTTTGATTGTGATTGGAATTGAACTCAGTATTTTGTTACTCTTGTTCAATTTAATCATGGTGCCTATAACTAAAACAAATCAAATTGTATTTATGAAACATACATGATAATGCCTCTCTGAATGTACGATTACTTCAAAAAGATATCTTGGTATCTTTTCTAAATGTCTACCTTCGTCCACTAATTTAGAAACTTTAGCTGCACAAATAGCTCTTCAATTATGTGAGCTAGACCCACGAGGTTGGTTCACAGCATTGGGTCTGGAACTGTAACTTTGGTAAAGTTTTTGTTGTTGATTATCATTGCCTTTCTATAAGATTGGTTTATACTAAACAAACTCATATGGTCAGGATCTTTTTTTACAAATATAATAAAATAGGGGGAATTGTCAGGGAATATTTGGCAGGAGGCTTCCTGTGTGCTGTTTTCTGATGTCCCTTATCAATCCCTGAATATTCAGAGAAGAGTGGAGAGGCACACCTTTCCGGGGACAAAAGAAATGCATACATTCTTAAAGGAACCATTTACAGCCTTCTTCCTTCTCTGATATGGAAAGTGAGTTTTTACAACCCCCTCTCTTTGAGATGGATTCTAGCCCTATGTTTCCTGGATAAGTTGCAAGATTTTTATCTTTGCTGAAAAGGCCATCTTGTATATATATATGCCTACCTTATGCTGAATAAACGCCTTTACTCCATCAGAGTCTTAGTCCCCATGTCTCTATTCATTTCTCTCTCTCTCTCTCTCTCTCTCTCTTTTTTCTCTCTTCCTTTATTTTCTTATCGTCGACTCTGTACCCCCAAGCCCCGGCCCATTAAAAGGTCATAACAGATTCCTTTACAATGGACTTTGATGAAAATAGCACAGACTCCAGATCAAAACCAATATGGTTTTGGATTAAAATCCTAGATGTGCAGCTATGTAACTTTTTCAGCTACAGGTTTTTTTTTATTTAAAAGATGTTGGTAATAATATTTGGTTTGCCAAGAATTGGTAAGCTTTAGAAACAATGGATATAAAATACATGGTATATACTAGACACTATTGAGTAATTTCCCTCTGCCTTCTATGATTGATTTTTAAAATCTCTTATGCTGAATTTTCCTCCTTTTGCATCCTTAAAAATATTTGCATAGCCCAAGATTTTGCCCTTGAATCTCTTCTTTCATCACACTTAACCTTCCCGGTATGTTACCTACTTTTACCTCTTCAACTAATGTGGATATCTGGATGACTTTTACACCTAGTTCTAGATCTCTTATGCACACCGCTATATTAAAAATGGATAACCAATAAGGTCCTGCTATATAGCACAGGGAAGGCTGATCAATGTTATGTGGCACCCTGGGTGGGAGGTGAACTTGGGGGAGAATAGATGTATGTGTATGTATGGCTGAGTCCCTTTGCTGTCCACCAGAAACTATAACAACATTGTTAATCAATCGGGAGGGAGGTGGGAGGAGGGTTCTGGAGGGAGAACACATGTATACCCATGGCGGATTCATGTCAATGTATGGCAAAACCAACACAATAATGTAAAGGAAAAAATAAATTAATTTAAATAAGAAAAAAATTCAAAGAAACTTCTTCTAAATGTCTCACATACATTTCTGACTTAAAGATACCTTCTAGTATGTATTTTCTGTGATTCTACTTTGGAGGTAAATGACAACAGAGTTTTGGAGGGCCATGGACAGGGAAACAACTGAAGTAGGGTACTGAACTCTAGGCTGATGAGTTTAACTTGATAACATCAGCAAACTAAAGGAGTTCTGAGAAATGGAGTAACACAAAGAAGGTGACAGAGGATGAGAAGGTTGGATGACATCACTGACTCAATGGACATGCTGCTGCTGCTGCTAAGTTGTGTCAGTCATGTCCAACTCTGTGTGACCCCAT
>ML663456.1:1329697-1355856 GCA_007570785.1 Antilocapra americana | reverse complement strand
CAACTCTGTGTGACCCCATAGACAGCAGCCCACCAGGCTCCGCTGTCCCTGGGATTCTCCAGGCAAGAACACTGGAGTGGGCTGCCATTTCCTTCTCCAATGCATGAAAGTGAAAAGTGAAAGTGAAGTCGCTCAGTCGTGTCCAACTCTTAGCGACCGCATGGACTGCAGCCTACCAGGCTCCTCCGTCCGTGGGATTTTCCAGGCAAGAGTACTGGAGTGGGGTGCCAGTGCCTTCTACGCAATGGACATGAGTTACAGCAAACTGGGAGATGGTGAAAGACAGGAAAGCCTGGCATGCTGCAATCCATGGGGTCACAAAGAGTTAGACATGACTTAGTGACTGAAAAACAACGATTTAAATTTAGCATCTGTGAGAGTTGCACTGGAGCCAAGACAAGCTAGGGCAAGGAAGCCATTTGAAAAGTTACTATGATAGTCTTGATATTATTTGATGTCATTTTAGAAAGAAAAATTCAGCTGCAACCTGAGGAATTTTGCAGAGAAAGAATTAGAAAGACTTGGCAATATATTGGATGCAGTATAAATTTGAAAAAATAAGCATTTCACAGTTTCAGGTATGAGACACTGGAAAGCTAATGGTGGTGGTGGTGGTGGTGGTGGTGAGATTAGGAGGAATTATTGTTTTGAAAAGAATCCTGAGAATGAGAAGGGAGAATTATTAAAATTTTGACATATTAAATTTCAGGGGACAGTAGGAAAACTAAAGGAAAAATATCTTGTGGGAAACTGGACCTAGAATACAGAAAAGAAAATAAGAAACTAGTGTTAGTCAGTGTTGGTTCTGGACACATTAGATTCATTTGTATACAAGGAGTAGCCAAAATCAGAAGAATAGGTTAGCTCCCCTAATGGAGTGAGTACAAAGGGGAATGGATGGAGGCAAGAACTGAATTTTTGGAGACAGCCAGAGGAAATAAGTGGGAGGAAGAAGGAGAGCTGAATGAGCCAGAGACAGACAATTCAGAAACAGAAAAGGAGAAGAAGTGCGAGAGAAATGTACCGACTTTCACACTAATCATTGGTCCCTGACTGACTTTTCCATTTTGTACCAGCTCCCTTTTACTCCCCCACCTGGTCCCAGGCTTTTCTTTCCATCTATTGTTTAGCTGGGCCTCCTGGGCCTCAGGGTCTAATTATTATTCCTACTGTTGAAATCACTCTCAATTAATGCTTCCCGGCACCCATCAGCTATTGATATTAACTCTTCTGTCGTAGGTTGTTAATACAGTCAAGAATATTCATTTACAAGAAACATACAGAAGGTGCTATTTTTGCTAATTTGGTAAGTAATGCTGATGAACTGGAGTACAATAGCGGAGACTCTTCTTTCCCAACAGGATGGTCTGTAGGAATAAATACAGATGTTCCAGTACACATTTATTTGTTTACAAACAGTGAAGTAAATATCACGTTCTTATTAAGGCTCTATTGTGTATCCAGCTACACAAAGTCAATAAGAATATTCTGAGCAAATTAATACATAATATGAATAATGAGAGTAATTTATTCTAGATTTATGTGCATTCTTTTCCTATTTTTAAAAGAATTCTTTCCTCAACATACATCTTGCCTCCCCCATTCCCCCATTTTCTTGTTTTATACTCAATCATATCTTTTTCCTTTCACATGCTCACATTCTACAAACATCCATAAGTACTCTCAAAGACTGAGGACTCTTCTACATTGCACTAACTTGTACACAGACACTTCTATTCATATGTTTTTATACTTTTCTCCAACTTGAATATTCAGCCAACTCAAGAAATGTCATCAACAACCCAATATAATTCAATCATTTATACTTTTCCATCTTTGTACCTCTAATAACATTTTGCTAATGGAGGGTGTAAAATAGAGATCTAATATTGTCTTTGATTCAAAATTGGTATTTTTTCCTGGAGTTATATTTTACTTTATTATGGGCCTGAAACTTTTTGAATGCCTTTATTTTTTCATCTGATTACTCAAGCAATATACATACATAGTAAGAATATTAAAATTTAGAAAAATATAATAACCAAACATACCCTGCAAACATGAGAGAGTAACTGGCAATGGACTTGCCCTCCTGCCATAAACAACAATAAAACTAGAAAAAGTATTTAAGGACACTATTTTCAGGAACTAGACAATAGGTGGTATAGGAATATGAACCTTGAGAGAGGGAGACAAATGAAGAGAGCCTCACATTCTCCCATCTCTCTGCCTACGGGCAATTTTCCAGCAATGGCACAGAGACTAGAGTTTGTGAGAGGGTTTCCTTTAGGTATTTGACTTGGGCTTGAATTGCACAAGTGCAGAATAAGATGCCATGAGGCCTGTGGCTGTCAGAGTTGAGCAGACTGAAGATGAGCAATTGTAAGCAGAATGGAGATTGTAGAGATCACATAATGCAGGGAGATATTAGAATTCAATTCTAGACAGAATCGAGAGAGCTTGTTAAAACCCAGGTACCAGAAGGGTCTTGCCTTAACAATAAATACCACTGGGCTACTCTAGACACATAGAGTATCATAACAAAGCTTAAAACCAAGACTCCACAGTGTAAAGGAGAACCACTAGTAAATAAACTGAATATCAGAACAAAAGCCATCATTCTTTAATGGAAGTAAAATCCAGACTCCTTAAAATGTCCTGATATCTGGCAATAAAAATATCACTAGACATGTGAAAAAGCAGGAAAATGCAACCAAAATCAAGAAAAAAAAATGCTGTCAATAGAAAACAACTCTGTGATGATCCAGATATTGGAATGATCAATCACAGATTTAAATCAATAATTTTTAAAATATTCAAGGACATAAAGGAAAATACTACTTTAAAGGACAAAAAGACAGGGATCCATAGTACAATGTAAGTTCCAGAAACAAAAGGGCCCAAAAATATAGCATGAAAAATAAGTTAGATAAATATAAAATCAGATTGAAGATGGCAGAAGGAAGGGACTTGAAGGTACCATAGAAATGACTCAATCTAAATAATGGAGAGAATAATGATTGGGAAGAAAATGAGCAGAGTTGTTAAGACCTGTTAAAATCCCAGATTCGAGAAGAGAGGGAGAAAGGGGAGCAGAAAAAATTATTTTAAGAAATAATGATTGAAAATTTCTCAAATTTGGTGATATTCAGCAATCTATATAGATTCATGAAGCTAAGTGAAGTCAAAGAAGGAAAAAAAATATAAAGACATCCACACCTCGTTTCATTACAATCAACCTGCCAAAAATATAAAATAAAGAGAAAATTTGAAAGCATGGAAAGAAAAATGGCACATTACATACAGAGGGAAAACAATAAAAGAGCTGATATTTCATCAGAATAAATGTAGGCCGAATGTATATGGAATGGTATGAATAAAAACAAAAAAACTACCAACCCAGAATCTGACACCCATAAAAAAATAATCTTCAAACATGAGGGTAAAAAAAATACACCTTTGGATAAACGAAAGCAAAGAGAACTTGTCTCCAGTGGATCTTCACTATAAGAAGTATTAAAAAGAATTTTTTAAGGCAGAAAGGAAATGATACTAAATGTATTAAACAGGAAGAAATAAGGAGCACCACAAGCGATAATGAATGAAATATGTGGGGAAATATGAGACAAGTTTCTTATATTTTATTAAACTTTCTTGGTCATTCAGTTGTGTCTGACTCTTTGTGACCCCATGGTCTGTGGCTGGCCAGGGTCCTCTGTACATGGAATTTCCCAGGCAAGAATACTGGAGTAGATTGCCATTTCCTTCTCCAGGGGATCTTTCTGATCCAGGGATCCAACCCAGATCTCCTCCTTTGCAGGCAAATTCTTCACCATCTGATTCACCAGAGAAGCCTGAGGAAAGGATATGTTCCTATAAAGACTTATACAAAAGTTATAGCAGCATTATTTACTTTTTTTAATTTTAATTTTGTATTGGGGTATAGCTGATTAACAATGTTGTGATAGTTTCAGGTGAACAATGAAGGGACTCAGCCATACAAATACATGTATCCATTCTCCCCCAAACTCCCGTCTCATCCAAGCTTATAGCAGCATTTTTTGTAAAAGATACAATCTGCAGAAGTCTAAATGTTCAACAGAGAAATGGATGGATAAGCAAATTGTAGTTTGTCTATACAAGGAAATACTAGTCAGGAAAAAAAGAACTGAACTACTGATAACCCAAGAGCATAGATGAATCTCAAACAATCATTCTTAGTGAAAGAAAGCAGACAAAAAAGCATATTTTATTCATATAAAATTTAGAAAATCTAATCCACAGTGACATACAGCCAGTTGCTTAGATGGAGGTAGGATGGTGGAAGAGGTAGGATGGTTTGATTGCAAACAAGCATGAGGAAACTTTTAGGGGTAATAGATGTGTTTATTTTCTGGATTGTGTTGATAGTTTCATGAGTGTATGACTATATCAAAATTTATCAAATTGTAAAATTTAAAAATGTACATTATTATGTGTTCATTATATCTAAATTCAGTTCAGTTCAGTTGCTCAGTCGTGTCCAACTCTTTGCGAACCCATGGACTGCAGCATGCCAGGCTTCCTTGTCCATCACCAATGCCCAGAGCTTACTCAAATCATGTCCATCGAGTCAGTGATGCCATCCAACCATTTCATCCTCTGTTGTCCCTTTTTCCTCCCATCTTCAATCGTTCCCAGCATCAGGATCTTTTTCAAATGAATCAGTTCACATCTGGTGGCCAAAGTATTGGAGTTCTGGCTTCAGCGTCAGTCCTTCCAATGAATATTAAGGACTGATTTCCTTTAGGATTGACTAGTTTGATCTCTTTGCAGTCCAAGGGACTCTCAAGAGTCTTCTCCAACACCACAGTTCAAAAGCACCAAATCTTTGGTGTTCAGCTTGCTTATAGTCCAACTTTCACATCCATACATGACTACTGGAAAAACCATAGCCTTTGACTAGACAGACCTTTGTTGGCAAAGTAATGTCTCTGCTTCTTAATTCACTGTCTAGGCTTGTCATAGCTTTTCTTCCAAGGAGCAAGCGTCTTTTAAATTCATGGCTACAGCCACCATCTACAGTGATTTTGGAGCCTCCCAAAACAGTCTCTCACTGTTTCCATTATTTTCCCATCTGTTTGCCATTAACTGATAGGACTGGATGCTATGATCTTAGTTTTCTGAATGTTGAGTTTTAAGCCAACTTTTGCACTCACCTCTTTCACTTTCATCAAGAGGCTCTTTAGCTCTTCTTTACTTTCTGCAATGAGTCCTGTCATCTGCATATCTGAGGTTATTGATATTTCTCCTGGCAATCTTGATTCCAGCTTGCGCTGGAATATCTCAATAAAGCTGGCTAAGAAAGAAATTTTAAAAACTTGAAATGTTTAATTAAAATATCTGTATTTTATCTTAAGAAAATTATGCTTCAATCAAGGTGATTTAATTTTAAAAAGAGAAAAAGTAATTATAATCACTGTTGGCATTTAGGTATTGTACATTTTTGGTCAGTTTTCTGGGTACAAGCATAGAGAGGGAGGCATATTTTATAGGCATAATATCCATATTTATTTAAATATGGTTTTTCACTACATTCATCAAGAATCCATCTATTCCAATAGATGTAATTTGACCCAATCATTTTAGTGGCTATATAAAACTCTATTGTATGTATGTATTGTATTCAGTGGCTCCCCTACTTTAATATTGGATTATATTTTATTATTACATACAAAGCTGGGATGAACATCCTTATACACATATTCTTGCAAATTTTATATTATTTTCTTATAATAAATTATTCTAGTTGATTTCTGTGTCAAAGGACATTCTTTTATTTTTCTTTTTAGGGCTTTTGGTGCATATTGTCAAATAGCCATCCATAAAGGCTTATAACAACACATACCCTTGCCAGAAATATATGAGAGTGCCTATTTCCAGTCATTCGTGAGTATATTCAGATTTTGTTTGCATATTTGATGTGTGAAAAGTGGTTATAGCTATTTTAAATTACACTTCTTTGAATAATATTGAGGATGTATATTTAAAATCTTTTTGGAACTTGTATTTATTTTTTTGTGAATTTGTTCACATCCTTGTCCATTTTTCTATTAAGGTGTTGTTTTCTAATTTATTTAATGCAACTATTTTAGTAGTAAGGATATTAATCCTTTATCTACCATGCATATTTCAAATATTTCCCTCATTAGCTGTTCATCTTATCTTTGGACTTGTCTTTGCCAATTAAAATCTGTTCATTTAATATATTTTTTAAATTAATTTTTTTAGTTAAATTAGCTAGTCTATTCTCTGTGTACAATGTCAGCAACACATAGAATTGGGCCATGTATTTACATTCACATGAAGATACAATAATATATATCTTTTCACATATGTCAAGTATAGATGAAGTAACTTTTTTATCTCTACTTTTTTTTTCCTCCTCTTTTAAAAAATTTTCTTTAAATTATTGTGTTGGTTTTGCCATACATTGACATGAATCCACCATGGGTGTACATGTGTTTCCCTTCGAGAATCCCCCCTCCCACCTCCGTCCCGATTCTATCCCTCTAGGTCATCACAGTGCACCAGCCCTGAGCACCCTGTATCAAGCATCAAACCTGGGCTGGCGATTGATTCACATATGATAATTTACTTGTTTCAGTGCCGATATCCCATATCATCCCACCCTTGCCCTCTCCCATAGAGTCCAAAAGACTGTTCTACACATCTGCGTCTCTTTTGCTGTCTTGTATACAGGGTTATTGTTACCATCTTTCTAAATTCCATATATATGCATTAGTATACTGTATTGATGTTTTTCCTTCTGGCTTACTTCACTCTTTATAGTAGGCTCCAGTTTTGTCCACCTCAGTAGAACTGATTAAAATGTATTCCTTTTAATGGCTGAGTAATATTCCATTGTGTATAAGTACCACAGCTTTCTTATCCATTCGTCTGTTGATGGACATCTAGATTGCTTCCATGTCCTGGCTATTGTAAACAATGCGGCAATGAACATTGGGGTACACATGTCTTTTTCAATTCTGGTTTCCTCGGTGTGTTTGCCCAGCAGTGGGATTGCTGGGTCATATGGCAGTTCTATTTCCAGTATTTTAAGGAATGTCCACACTGTTCTCCATAGTGGCTGTACTAGTTTGCATTCCCACCAACAGTGTAAGAGAGTTCCTTTTTCTCCACATCCTCTCCAGCATTTATTGCTTGTAGACTTTTGGATGGCAGCCATTCTGACTGGTGTAAAGTGGTACCTCATTGTGGTTTTGATTTGCATTTCTCTGATAATGAGTGATGTTGAGCATCTTTTCATGTGTTTGTTAGCCATTTTTATGTCTTCTTTGGAGAAATGTCTGTTTAGTTCTTTGGCATATATATGATTTATATTTGCAACTTTATATTTTGTGTTGAAAAACAGGAGTCATTTTATCATGTTGTGTCTTTCACTATACATCATGTTGTACTTATTTGACATTCATAAAATGTAAGAGTGCCTACCACTATACATGTATAGCACTAAGAACAGTGTCTCGGTTCAGTTCAGTTCAGTTCAATCTCTCAGTCATGTCCGACTCTTTGTGACACCATGGATTGCAACACTCCAGGCTTCCCTGTCCATCACCAACTCCCAGAGCTTACTCAAACTCATGTCCATTGAATCAGTGATACCATCCAACCATCGCATCCTCTGTTGTCCCTCCTTCTTCTTCTCTTCTTCTTCATCTCATCTTCTTTTCCCACCTTCAGTCTTTCCCAGCATCAGGGTCTTTTCCAGTGAGTCAGTTCTTCGAATCAGGTTGCCAAAGTATAGGAGTTTTGGCTTCAGCATCAGTCCTTCCAATGAATATTCAGGACTGGTTTCCTTTAGGACTGACTAGTTTGATCTCCTTGCAGTCCAAGGGACTCTCAAGAGTCTTCTCCAACACCACAGTTCAAAAGCACCAAATCTTTGGTGTTCAGCTTGCTTCATAGTCCGACTCTCACATCCATACATGACTACTGGAGAAACCATAACTTTGACTAGATGGACCTTTGTCGGCAAAATAACGTCTTTGCTTTTTAATTTGCTGTCTAGATTGGTCGTAACTCCCCTTCCAAGGAGCAAGTGTCTTTTAATTTCATGGCTACAGTCACCATCTGCAGTGACTTTGCAGCCCAAGAAAATAAAGTCTCTCATTGTTTCCTTTGTTTCCCCATCTATTTGCCATGAAGTGATGGGACCGGATGCCATGATCTTAGTTTTCTGAATGTTGAGTTTTAAGCCAATTTTTTCACTCTCCTCTTTCACTTTTATCAAAAGGCTCTTCAGTTCTTCTTTGCTTTCTGCCATATTATACATGTAGAGCACTAGGAACAGTGCCTAGCATGTAGTAAGTATGCAATAAATTTTAGCTACTGCTGTTATTATTTAGTTAATAAATGAGTCTGATGATCTAGGATATGAGATAGCTATATTAAACACAAAAATAAGGCTTCATATTGTGATGTCTACCCAGAATGAGATATAAAGTTGACTTCAACCAAATATCAACCATCAATTCCTTCCTTTTGCTCACTTTACATGAAGACTGAATGGCTTGATCTGTGGAGGTGTTATAAATCACCCATCAAGTCTATTTGTCCTTCCTCTGTGCTTACAAATCTACCCTAAAGTTCCCAGTTGCTCTGACAATTCCAATAGAGTATTTTGGTAAAAGAAAGATTTCCTAGTTGGTGAACCTGAATGTGAAGCAGAAATTTTCAAGCATCTTATCTTTTCAACTCTTCTAGCTACAGGCCTCATACAGAAAGAAATGATGCCGTAAACAAGAACCTGCAGCAGTTGCCAAGCAGCTGAAGGACCCTGAGACCACAGTGATAACCAGGTGAAAAGAAGTTGTCTGATACTGAAAATGGTAGCATGTGATTGATGGGCGAAAATTGTAATTGACCATCTCTCTCCAGCAGGGCAAATAGTGGGTAGAGATGGGTTCTTATCATAATTACATTTGTGCTTTAGTCAAATTACATAGAGATGTTCAAAGCATCTAGAGTCCATGAATTCACAGTGTGCTATAATGAACATAATATGTTAACAGTCAATTCATTCATTTTATGAATGAGATTTGGGGGAAAGTATTACTGAAAGTGGATGCCTGGACGTAATATACCATTGTAGTATTTAATCATAATCAGAAACTGGGCCTTATTTGGATCAATGAGAAAAATAAAGTTAGCCATGGAAGACTAATGAAATTTGCATGAAAATTAAGACATGTACTTAACTACAAACAACATTTATGTTTTAAGTGAGTTGTATTATACAAATGTAAGATTTTAATTACAAGAGAAAACAACCATATAGGTATCTCTTCTAAAAATATTGCCTCTTGGTCAGGGAGCCCCTGTAGGTTATCGCAAAATCCAACTTGGGTAATGCTGGGTTAGGATGCTCCCATACCCTCAGCTCTCTACTTGAAATGCTAGTATCACCCTTACCCCCTCCCCCCTTTTTTGCCTCTCCTGGTAGATTCTTGGAAATTCTCAGAGGTTTCTGCATCTTCTGGTGCCAGTAGCAGCTGTCCCTGCTGGTTTGGTTGAGAAATATAATAGGGTCTCACCACAAAAAGCTGCGAGAAGATTGGGTTTAGACTGTAAATAAAAGTAAGCTGCAAATGATTTTTAATTCATTTTCTATTTTCTTTGGATTTCTTTTTTTTTTTTTCAATAAGGATAAAGCCGATGAGATAGTATGAAAAGAACACGTGATGCTTCAGGAGCCTCTTGGACTTCATTATCCTTGATCTCTAGTTGCCTGTACCACTTAATGAAGATGATCATCCTCTCCCTTTTGAAATTTTGTGCTCTTGGTTTCCATGACACTGTATACTGTATTGTTTTTGTCTTACTTCTCCCCCTGCCCCTTTCTATTTTTCTATCTTTGCTGATCTCCTTCAAAATCTTGCTTCCCAAATGTGTGTGCTTCAGTTCAGTCTTTGGCACTCTTTGAATACACAGTGTCCACACTGTTGCAAATGCCACCAAAATGTCCATAACTTCAAAAATCTTCCCCAGGCCCTAATATTTCTCCAAGCTCATTTCATCTTCAAATCCCACTCTCTTGTTTCACCTAAACCTGATATATCTTGAAATAAGCTTACTACTTTAGCTGTTCTTCATGTGAAGTAACTTTTATTCTGATTGAATTATTTCTGTTAACAAGCTCTTTTTCCCATTACATAGTTGGTAAAGCCTCTGGATTATCAACTTCTTTCTTTGTCAGCCTTCTACACCCACTCATTTACCAAGTTCTGTCTGTTCTTCCTTCTCATTTAGTCTCATATTCTCTATGCCTTTTACTTCCCACTGCCACCACCATACCTTACTATTTCACAGCTTGTTTACTATGCTGGTCCTTCTATCTCTTGTATTTATTTCTTCTAAACCACTTAAACAGAAGTCCAGGCTCATCTTCTTAACATGCCATTCTCATTGTGTCATTAAATGTCTGAATCTATTGTCTCTTTATTGAAATCCTAACTCATTATCTTGGCATTTAATCTTCCTAATCTTTTAGTCTCAATTATCTTGTCCAAACTTATCTTCCATTATTTCTTAGAAGAATTTAACTCTATTTTTTCCACATCTAGATTTCTATGCTATTGTTGCTGCATTTTAATTCTATATTGTTAATACCCTCCAAAGGATAATTTAATTATTGTTTCAGATAGTCAGTATTCTTTTAGATTTACTCACATGTTTACCACTTTTTTTTTGGCCACACCAGACAGCATGTAGGATCTTAGTTCCCTGACCGGGGATCAGTCCTGTACCTCCTACATTGGAAGCACGGAGTTTTAAGCACTGGACTTCCAAGGAAGTCCACAGATTTGCTACTTTATTTTCTCTTCACTCCTTCCTTTTTCCTGGATCATATCCTTTGTAATACCTTTAATTCTAGTTCACTCTTCTAAAGATGTTTTAGTTTTCATTTGTTTGAAAAAGTGTTTTACCTTTATTTTAAATGACATTCTTGCTGACTACAGATTTCTAGGTGAGTAGTTATTTTTAAGATAATTGAAGATATTCGTTGTCTTTCTTTTTCCTCTGTTGTTTTTGAGAAATCAGCCATTGTCTAATTTGCTTCTTTGAAAGTAATCTACAATTTTAAAATTTAGGATGCTTTCAAGATTACCTCTGTGTCTTTATTTTACTGAAATTTTACTGTGATGTTTTCAGGTTCAGCTTTCTTTTATCTTAGTTCATATTTCTAGGACATTTTAAATTCATGGATTAGGGTTTTTCATTAGTTTAATGATATTGGAAAGTATTATTTCCTCTAATATTACCTCTGCCCCATTTTTTCTCTCCTCTCTTGGATTCCAATTAAACAAATGTTAAATCTTATCACTCTATCCTCTGTCTCTTATCCTCTCTTCTTTCTGTGTATTCTATCATTTATCTCTATGTACAGTATTCTGGATACTTTGTTTTGACTTATTTTAAGTTCATCAGTTTCTCTTCAGTTCTGTATAATCTGCTGTTATACCCACCAAAGAGTTTCTAATCTTGACACTGAATTGTTCTGTTCTAGAAGTATGTTTGGTGCTTTTTCATATCTGCTGTATTGCTTTTTATGGTTTTGTGTTCCATGCAGACTGCATTCATGCTGGTCTTTTATTTCTTAAATATAGTAACCATAGATATTTCTTAGTCTGTGCCTGATAAGCCACAAATCTGAAGTCATTTGGGCTGGTTTCTGCTGTTTTTCTACTGGTTTATCCACATGATATAGTGTTTTTATATGTGCGTGTTTGCCTTTGACTGTAGGCTGATAATTAGCTCTTAGTAACTATTAATAAGAATAATTTAAGGTCAAGGATGATGGGACCCTCATCAGAGAAGATTTTTTATTCTTCTGCCAGGTGCCAGTGTGCATACCCGGGCTTCCCTGGTAGCTCAGCTGGTAAAGAATCTACCTGCAATGCAAGAGACCCCAGTTCAATTCCTGGGTTTGGAAGATCCCCTGGAGGAGGGCATGGCAACCCAGTCCAGTATTCTTGCCTGGAGAATCCCCATGGACAGAGGAGCCGGGCGGGCTGCAGTCCATGGGATCTCCAAGAGTCGGACATGACTGAGCAAGCACAGGGTGCATTAGCAGTTTGGAAACATGTTAACCTAAATTTATGGCTTGAGAGACCCTGGGCTACTCATGTACTGGATTGCAAGTCCACGGAAGGGCAAGTCCAGTACTCCCTTTACCCTGAGGATGTAGCCTGTTGGGGTCTGAGCTTACTGACAAAGGAAATTTATCAGAATCTCCACTTTGAGAAGGTATAAGGCTTTGATTTCTGTTTCCCTCATCAAATGCCACTACAAAAACTACTACTCAATTTCACAGCTATTTATTTCAGATTGTCAAAAGACCTTGAGACAAAAGCAGCTTTTAATACTAGGCTTTCCTCCCTGGAATATTGCTTTCTCTGAGATTTTGAAAAAGCAATTCCTATCCAGTTAGTATTTTGACACTTTTAAGATGATTTCAAAGTATTTCATCCTTCCTAACAGGGAGCCATCAGTATGAATTACCTAGCCCACAATTATCAAAAGGAAAATTTCCGCTATTTTTTTTTTTTAGTGAAGACTTAAGCCTAACTGCCTTGTGCCCTTTTACCTGAATTGTGATCTGCATATTAGTAATTTCCAGCTCCTTTATATGTTTAATTCCATTCTCTGCTTTTCCATTTGAACTACTCACCTTTCTGTCATTTGTCTCTTGTAATTTCACCCATGCATTAGGCTCTATTAATTCTCACCTCCTCTATGTAGACTTTCCTTACTATTGATTACAATGAATTATCCTCTGAAATATTAAGAGAACTCTTTACCGAACCTACTCCTTTGTCACATATATATAGTGCCTTTTGTTTACTGAATTTCATTTACACCCAAGATATTCTGATTTCAGAAAAGTTAACATGAGAAAAAAGTACATATTAAACATTTACACCCATGGCGGATACATGTCAATATATGGCAAAACCAACACAATATTATAAAGAAAAAAGTCTTTCTTGAATTTGTTACAGTAAAAAAAATAAAATAAAATGAATGACATTTGATTTTGTATTAACTGCATCATTTTTTATGATGGACACATACTATCTATGTGTCTAGATAGTAAGCTGCTCAAAGGCAGAATCTGTATCTTAGACTTTTCTGTAATCCCTTGAAGTATATGTCACACGTTGTTGTTTAGTCACTAAGTCATGTCCAACTCTTTATGACCCTATGGAATATAGCCCTCCAGGCTTCCCTGTCCATAGAATTCTCCAGGCAAGAATACTGGAGTACCATTGCCTTCTCCAGGGGATCTTCTCAACTCAAGGATTGAACCTGTGTCTCCTGCATTGTTAGGCATCTTCTTTACCACTGAGCCTAGGTTCTAAATATTAATATATGTATCACTTGGTTTATTGATTCTTCCTGTGATTTAATGGGAAAGTTTAAAATTGTGGCTCTAGAATAATCTTTCATATTTCTTGGTTAGTGTTTTCTCCAACAGTCATAAGGACTCTGGAGGAGAAAAAGAACTCTACTTAAAATCTTGTAAAATATCAATAACTATATTGTTATAGTGCTTCCCAGGTGGCACAGTGGTAAAGTATCCACCTGCCAATGCAGAAGGCATGGCTTTGATCCCTGGGTAGGGAAGATCCTCTGGAAAAGGAAATGGCTACCCACTCCAGTATTCTGATTGGGAAATCCCATGGACGGAGGAGCTTGGCAGGTTTTAGTTCATGGGGTCACAATGAGTCAGACATGATATAGTGACTGAGCATCCATGCTGTTATAATTTTCAGCATTTTATGTAGCCTAATCTTTTAAAAAAACAAACTTTTAATTTTGAAATAATTATAGATTCACATACAGTTATAAAAATCACAGAGGTTGCATACCTAGGAGTGGAATTGCTAGGTCATATGGTAGTTCTAATTTTAGTTTTTTCATACTGTTTTTTCACAGTGGCTGTGCCAATTTACATTCCTACCAACAGTGTACAAGGGTTTCCTTTTCTCACATTCTTTCCAACATTTGTTACTTGTAGTCTTTTTGATGGTAACCATTCTGACAGATGTGAGATGATATCATATTATGGTTTTGATTTGTATTTCCCTGATGATTAGTGATGTTAAGCATCTTTTTATGTGCCTGTTGGCCATCTACATTTCCTTTTCAGAAAAAAATGCCTATTCAGTTCTGCCCATTTCTAAGTGTTTTTTTGATGTTGAGTTGTATGAGCTGTTTATATATGTTGGATATTAACTCCTTATCAGTCGTATCATTTGTAAATATTTTCACCCACTCAGTAGGTTATCTTTTCATTTTGTCAATGGTTTCCTTTGCTGTGCAAAAGCTTTTAAGTTTAATTAGATTCCATTTGTTTATTTTTGCTTTCATTTCCTTTGTTTTAGAAGTCAAATTCAAAATAAAATATTGCTGTGATTTATATATATCAAAGAGCAATTTGCCTGTTTCTCTTTAGGAGTTTTATGGTATCTAGTCTTACATTTAGGTCTTTAATCCATTTGAAAATATACATGTACACCAATGTTCATAGCAGCATTATTTATAATTACCAAGATATGGAAACAACCTAAGTATCCATAAACAAATGATTGGATAAAGAAGATTTTATATATATATATATATACATATATATATATATATATATATATGCAATGGACTACTGCTGCTGCTAAGTCTCTTCAGTCATGTGTGACTGTGACTCTATGGACTCTAGCCCTCTAGACTCCTCTGTCTATGGGATTCTCCAAGCAAGAATACTGGAGTGGGTTGCTAGGCCCTCCTCCAGGGGATCTTCATGACCCAGGGATCGAGCCCATATCTCTTATGTCTCCTGCATTGGCAGGCAGTTTTTTTTTTTTTACCACTAGTACCACCTGGGAAGCCCAATGGACTACTATTCAGTCATAAAAAAGACTGAAATTTTGCCACTTGCAGCAACGTGGATAGACTTGGAGGGCATTATGCTAAGTGAAATGAGTCAGCCAGAGAAAGACAAATACTGCATGATATCATTTATATGTGGAATCTTAAAAAAATACAACAAACTAGTGAATATAACAAAAAGAAATAAGACTCATAGATTTAGAGAATGAACTAGTGGTTACCAGTGGGGAAAGAGAGAAGGGGGAGGGGGCACTATAGGGGAAGGGGATTAAAAGGTACAAATTATTAGATATAAAAGAAGCTATAAGAATATATTGTACAATGTGGGGAACATAGCAAATGTTTTGTAACAACTATAAACAGAGTATATAGTTTATACTGGGTTGTAGGTTTTTCTCTTTCATCATTTTACATGCGTCCTGCCATTCCCTTCTGGCTTGAAGAGTTTCTATTGAAAAATCAGGTTTCATCCTTATGGGGATACCCCCGTTGTTTTTCCCTTGCTGCTTTTAATATTTGTTGTTTGTGTTTGATCTTTGTTAATTTGATTATTATGTGTCTTGGGGTGTTTTGCCTTGGGTTTATCCTTTTTGAGACTCTGGGTTTCTTGGACTTGGGTGGCTATGTCCTTGCCCATTTTAGGGAAGTTTTCAACTATTAGCTCCTCAAGTATTTTCTCATGGCGTTTCTTTTTTTCTTCTCCTTCTGGGGCTCCTATGATTTGAATGTTGGGGCATTTGACATTGTCCCAGAGGTCTCTGAGGTTGTCTTCATTCTTTTAATTACTTTTCCTCTCTGCTTCATTTATTTCCACCATTCTATCTTCTACCTCACTTATTCTATCTTCTGCCTCAGTTATTCTACTATTGGTTCCCTCCAGAGTGCTTTTGATCCCAGCTTTGCATTATTCAGTATTGATTGATTCTTTTTTATTTTTCTAGGTCCTTGTTAAGCTTTTCTTGCATCTTCTCAATCCTTGTCTCCAGACTATTTATCTGTAACTCCATTTTGTTTTCAAAATTTTGGATCATTTTTACTATCATTATTCTGAATTCTTTTTCTGTTAGACTCCCTATCTCCACCTTTTTTGTTTAGTTTGGTGGGCTTTTTATCATATTCCTTTACCTGCTGAATATTTCTCTGCCTTTTCATCTTGTTTAGGTTGCTGTTTTTGGGGTGGCCTTTCTGTGTGCTGGCAGTTTGTGGTTCCTCTTTATTGTGGAGATTCCTCCCTGTGGGTGGGGTTGGATGAGTAGGTTGCCAAGGTTTCCTGGTTCGGGAGGCTTGCATCAGTGTTCTGGTGAGGGGAGCTGGATCTCTTCTCTCTGGAGTGCAATGAAGTGTCCAGTAGTGAGTTCTAAGGTTTCTATGGGTTTGCTGTGGCTTTTGGCTGCCTGTATTATTGTGCTCGGGGTTATGTTCCTGCTTTGTTGGAGACTTAGCTTGCTATGTCTTGCTCTGAAAATTGTTGGCTCTTGGGTGGAGCTTGGTTTCAGTGTAGGTTTGGAGGCTTTTGGATGAGCTTTTGTCAATTAGTGGGCGCTGGAGTCAGGTGATCTCCAGTTTGGGATTTAGGCCTCCTATCTCTGGCTTTCAGTCTTATAGTAGCCTAAGGACTTCTCCATCCATATAGCACTGATGATAAAACATCTAGGTTAATGGTGAAAAGAATCTCCACAGTGAGGGACACCCAGAGCGGTTCACAGAGTTACATGAAGTAGAGAAGAGGGAGGAAATAGATAGAGGTGACTAGGAGGAGAAGAGAGGGAATCAAAAGGGGAAAGAGCAGTCTAGCCAGTAATCAGTTCCCTATTTGCTCTCCACAGTCTGGAACACTCATAGTGGTTCATGGAGTTCCCATAGAGAAGAGAAAAGGGAGGAAGGAGATAGAGGTGACCAGGAGGAGAGGAGTGGGAGTCAAAGGAGAGAGACCAATCTAGCCTGTGATCAGTTCCCTACGTTTTCTCCACAGCCCAGAACACCCAATGAGATTCACAGTTAAGTAGAGAAGAGAAGGGGGAGGGAGGAGATAGAGGTGACCTGGGGTAGAGAAAGGAGAGTCAAAAGAGGAGAGAGCAATCAAGCCAGTAATCATATTCTTAAGTAGAAATAGGTACTGAAGATTGGATTCTTACAAGTACAAAATGATAACAATTACCAAAAATCAAAGATTAAAAATCTAGAGTAGAGATTAGACTCTCAAAAACACAATATTATAAAAACAAAACAAAATCACAGAAATTATATAGAAAATATGAAATTTGCTTTAAAAAAGGGGTCTATTTTTTTCAAGGCAATAGTAGGTTTTAAAAATGAAAATTAAAGGATTAATTAAAAAACTTATAAAGAAAAAAATTTAAAAAATAAAAAGTGATAATAGTAAAATATATCTAGAAATTTCTCTGGAGCTGTTGAGGGCAGTGCATGGTCAGTTCAGTTTCAGATAGTTCCTTGTTCCACCTTATACTTCTTCTCAGAGTCTATAGGTCCCTTCCAGTGTAGTCAGTGTTAACTACAGGGTTTTAATCTGTTGCACCTGTCACTTCCAGAGCTGTTCCCTCTTCTTGGTTTATTTTGGCTTCCTCTGTTTGCAAGTCTCTTCAGTATCTAACTTCTGCCCTGACACAAGGGGGCGAAGGTGATCATTTATTTAGGCTCACTTGTTCAGTTGTGCTGCTGGGACCGAGGAACACTGCAAAAAAAAGTTTTGTGACCTATGGAGGTGCATGTTCCTGAAAGACTAGTAAATTTCATGTCTCAAAATTTAAATAACCCTGAGGAATACTATGTATGTATGCATAAAGAAGCACTCATAGTTATCTTTTTCTGATTCAAGATTATTTTAATTTTAACATATAGCCTTGTAAATTAACAGAATTAGTATCCATTCTATCTAGAGAAAGGTAGTTAATTCAATTTTCCAGATTCAACTTTCCAGTACACATAGTAAATCTGTGCGATTTTCTCTAGATAGGCTTTATGTAGGCATATGTGACAAAGATCTGTACCTGTATTTCAGATGTTGCCACCTGATAATTCAGTTACTAAAGATTTTTTTCATTAAATTTTAAATCTCTAATATCAGTCGTGTAATGGAGATTGGGAAATATAGAACAATAAGAGAACGGAGATTAAAAAGAAATTGACATGATTTCATAAGCACATAGGAAAAAGGACAAACAAAAGTTAGAAATAGTTATCACTAGATCTTTATCTACATAAATTTGTCCATGTGGACTAAATGGAAAATTAGAACAAAATTTTGGCCAGTATGACTAAAATATGAGAATTCTCTTTCTTGTCTTCTCTTGGTAAGGGTTTTTCAGTATGACCTGCACCAGCAATATGAGCTGCTGACAACTTGTTGGAAACTGAAATTCTCAGGTCCTATCAAAAGCCTGATGAATCAGAAACTCTTAGCAATCTGGTAGGGCCTAGCAATCTGTGTTTTAAAAAATCCTGGAGGTAATTCTGATATGAATTCAAGTTTGAGAACCACTACTCTAGATTTCTGGCATTTATGAATTTCCTGGATAATTATCTTCCTTCCTTATTTTTTTCCTTTATGGGGCTGATGATATATTGTTTGCAGGTGTTAATCACTATTATTATTATAAAGATTATCCCAGCTCCCTTTGTCTTGGGGCTGCGCAATGCTTGGATTCCTAGTCCAGAAGTCCTAGATTGGCTTTCCATCCTTTGATCCCTAATTTGGCCTCTCCTGTCTTAGAATATAAACTTTACCTTGCCAGCTATAGAAACCTGGAAAACACACTTTCAAATAACAGAAACCACACACACTGTTTTTGGGGTGTGCAGACTGTATATGGGAGTGAACTCTGCCTTAAAGTCCCCTTATCCAATTTTTGGAACTCTATCTTAAGAATATAATAAAACAAATGAGATAAATATCTACACAGGTTTTCATTATAACTTTGTTCTCTATAGCGGAAAACTAGACATCTCAAACATTCATCAATAGGGGGATGATCATACAAATTATTCATATTATTGAATATTATGCATCTGTTAAAAGAATTTAGTAGCTCAGCATTACTGGTATGGAAATATACCCAAGATATATTGTACTGTGATAAAAGTAAAGCCATGGTGCAGAATGGTATAGTTTATATGATCTCACCACTTGAAAAGATATTTGAATTTTTGGCTTGGATATATTTTACATTTACAATGTAAAAAGAGATATAGGATCTATTGCAAAACCAACACAGTAAAGAAAAGTTTTGTAAAGAAAAAAGTCTTTCTTGAATTTGGTACAATATATATATATATATAATCTATATTTATTAGCAGCAAATGATCACAATATGGTTTTAACTGCAAAATGAGTGCACTACAAAACAGTATGTAGTAGGAAATTTTGGAAATGATGTGTCTATCTCAGTGATTCCTGGGTTTCATGTGTGTATGCATTTTTCAAAGCACATTAAATGATACCCCTAAAATTTTTGCATTTCACTTTATCTGAATTTTATCTAATTAAAGAGTCATACAAAAGAATGTAACTGGATCCCTAACTCATACTATATAGAAAAATCAACTCAAAGTGGATTAAAAAGTAATATCGACATATATACTTTACCCTATGTAAAATAGAAAGCTGGTGAGAAGTTGCTATATAACACAGGAAGCCCATGCTGGTGCTCTATGATGACCTAGAGAAGTAGGATTGCCTGGGAGGGCCAAGAGGGCGGTGATATATGTATAACTGTGGCTGATTCTTAATATTGTACGGAAGAAACCAACACAAATTATACAGTAATTTTCCTCCAACTAAAAAAAAAGACTTGAATGTAATATCTGAAATTATAAAGCCCCTAGAAGAAAACATAGAGAGTAAGCTCCTTGACATTGGTCTTGGGAACGATTTTTTGAATTTGATACCAAAACAAAGACAACAAAAGCAAAAATTAAAAAACAAAGTGAAACTACATCAAAATAAAAGCTACGCTCAGTGAAGGAAACTGTCAACAAAATGAAAAGGCAACTTACAGATGGGAGAAAATATTTGCAAATCATATATCTGATAAGGATTTAATACCCAAAACTAAAAGGAACTCATACAACTCAATATCAAAAAAACCAAGTAGCCTATACCTAAAACATCTATCAATGGATAAATTGATAAAGAATATTATTCATCCATAAAAATGAGAAAATCCTACCAGCTGCAATAACGTGGATGGACCTTGAAGGCATTATGCTAAGTGATATAATTTAGAGAAAGACAAATACTGTATGATTTCATTTACATGTGGAATCTAAAACCAAAAAAAAACCCTCACCAAACTCATCAATAAAGAGATCAGATTTGTGGTACTAGAGGCATGGAGTTAAGGGAAGGAGAAATTGGAAGAAGGTGTTTATTAATAAAAGATACAAACTTCCAGTTATAAGATAAATTATGTGCTAGGAATGTAATGTACATCATGATGACTATATTTAACATGGATATATGATATATAAGAGAGTTAAGAGAGTGGATCCTAAGAGTTCTCATCACAAAGAGATAGTTTTTTTTCTTTTTTTTATTGTATCTCTATTAGATGATAGATGTTAGCTAAATCTATTGTGGCAATTATTCCACAATATATGTAAATCAAATCACCATACACCTTAAATTTCTACAGTTATTAATATTTGTCAATAAAACTGATAAAAATTTTTAAATGGGCAATGGACCTAAAGAGATATTTTTCCAATGGAGACATACAAACGCTCAACAAGTACATGAAAGCATGCTCAACATCACCAATCATTTACAAATAAGAACCACAAAAGAAATATCACTTCATACCTGGTAGGATGGATATTATCAAAATGACAAGAAATAAAAAGTTTGGCAAGGATATAGAGATAAGGGAACCATTGTGCACTATTGGTTGGGAGTGTAAACTTGTGTAGTCTCTATGCAAAACAGTATGAAGTTACCTTTAGAAATTAAACACAGAATTACCCAGCAGTTCCATTTCTGGGTAAATATCTAAAAAAATAATTATTTTGAAGAAACATATGTTCTCTTATGTTAATAGCATTTTTCACAATAGCCAAGGCATGTGTATGTGTATTTGTTGTTGTTGTTTAGTCAGTAAGTTATGTCCAGCAATTTTGCGACCCCACAGACTGAAGCCCACCAGGCTTCTCCATCCATGGGATTTTCCAGGCAAGAATACTGGAGTGGGTTGCCATTCCCTTCTACAGGGGATTTTCCTGACCGAGGGACTGAACCTGGGTCTCCTGCATAGGCAGGTGAATTCTTTACTGCTGAGCTACCAGGGAAGCCCATATACCACTGAGCCACTAGGCAAGCCACCACGGAAGCCTTTAAATACATACACACATGCACACACACACACACACACACACACACACACACACACACACACACATATATAATTCAGCCTTAAAGAAGAAGGAAATCCTATCATTTATGACAAGATAGATGAACCTGGATGGCATTACACTAACTGAAATTAGCCAGACAAAGACAAATACTGCATAGTATCACTTACACATGGAATCTAAAAGAAAAAAAAAACAACGTTGAACTCATAGAAATAGAAGAGAAAAGTTGTTGTCAGGCGTTAGGTGAGGAAATAGGGAGAGATTGGTAAAAGTGTATAACTTTCAGTTATAAGATAAATAAGGTCTGAAGCTCTAATATATAAACATGGTGATGGTAGCTAATGACACTGGATTGTATACTTGAAATTGCTAAGAGAGTAGAATTTAAATGTTCTCACCAAAAATAGAAAGAAAAAGGAAAATACGTGGAGTGATGGATTTGTTAACTCAATGGGAGGAGTCTTTTCACAATGTGTATGTAATATCAAATCATCACATCGTACATATTAAATATCTTACAATTTGTCAGTTATACTTCAATGCAGATGGATGGAAAATAGTTTTTAAAAAGTCATTAGACTCCAGTTAAAGATATTCATACAAAAATATTTATGGGTAAATTGGACTGATATCTACAATTTCATGTGAAATGTATCAAAAGTTAAAATGGATTAATGGACTGACAGATATGTGTAAAACAAATAAGATGTTAACAACTGTAGAATCAAGGTGGTGAGTATTTAAGAATTCACTGTATATTTCTTTCAATTTTCCTAAATGATTGAAAATAATCATATTAAGTGAAGTAAGCCAGACAGAAAAAGACAAATATCATGTGATATTGCTTACATGTGGAATCTAAAACAAAATACAAATGAACTTATATACAATATATATATGCATATATGTGTGTATATATATATAATTTTTCAGTTTCTTTTATTATATGTTGTTATCAAATATTGAGTATTATATATGTATGTATATATATGTACATACACACAGATACATGCATGTGCATATAGCTGAATCACTTTTCTGAACACCTAAAACTAACACAACATTGTAAAGCAACTATAATTTAATTTTAAAACATTTAAAAAGCAGCATGTATAGGATAATCTTATTGTAACTCAATTTTTGATTCTCTATGATTTTAAATTTGGCATATAGTTTAAAAACTAACAGAATTTATATAATGTACAGTGCAAAAATATTTATTCTTGACATGGAAAGATATCCAACATTTTAAATGGAAAAAACAGTTGGCAAAACATTGTATATAATATGATCTCATTTGTGTAAGAACCAAGATATTTACATGGACAAATTAAACATCTAAATGAATGAGCATGAAGCTGTTAACACTGGGGATCCCTGGGGTTGAAATAATGAGGGCTTTCATTTTCTGTGTACAATTTTAATGTTCTATCACGTTCATGTATATTCAGCAAAATATTAGATATTTCCATTTTAAATTTTACTTAATTGTTTTTAATGATGACAGATGGCATAATGTAGGAGAGAAATGGGAACTTTCTAACCTGTGCTTGAATGTCTCTGGGATTCAGGAGCTACATATGTCAAGAAACAGTTTGTTCCATGTAGAGAACAGACGTTTGGACACAGGGCAGCAGAGTAGAGGAGGGATGGGATGAATTGGGAGACTGGGACTGATATGTGTTCACTGCTCTGTGTAAAGCAGAAAGCTAGTGGGAATGTGCTGTATATCCGGGGAGCTCAGCTCAGTGCTCTGTCGTAGGGGGTAAGGGTGGGAGAAAGGTCCAAGAGGGAGGGGATATGTATATATATATATATATATATATATATATATATATATATATATATATATATATATATATCTTATTGAACCAGGGTTGGAACCCAGGTCTCCCTTATCACAGATCAATTCTTTACTGTCTGAGCCACCATGGAGAATCCTACTGCCAATGCAGGAGGCTCAGTAGATGCAGATTTGTCCCTGGGTCAGGAAGATCCCCTGAAGGAGGAAATGGCAACCTACTGCAGTATTCTTGCCTGGAGAATCCTATGAACAGGGGAGCCAGGTGGATTGCAGCCCATGGGGTCTCAAAGAGTCAGACACGACTGAGCACACACACACACACACACATGCATGTGTGTACCCCTACAATAACAGGATAAAACATAAAAGGTAAAAATACAAACTGTTACTTTTAGGATGAACTGATGGTTAAGTGTATAAATAAAATGAAAAGACTGAGTAGGATGAAAAGGATCAGAATTTACCAAAATCCATAGCATAAAGTTGTTGTGGGAAAAGTAGGAAGCATCACTACAAACAAAGCTAATGGAGGTGATGGAATTCCAGTTGAGCTATTTCAAATCCTAAAATATGATGCTGTGAAAGTGCTGCATGCAATATGCCAGCAAATTTGGAAAACTCAGTAGAGGCCACAGGACTGGTAAAGGTCAGTTTTCATTCCAGTTCCAAGGAAAGGCAATGCCAAAGAATGCTCAAACTATCGCATGATTGCACTCATCTCACATGCTAGCAAAATAATGCTCAACATTCTCCAAGCTAGGCTTCAACAGTGTGTGAACCATGAAATTCCAGATGTTCAAGCTGGATTTAGAAAAGGCAGAGGAACCAGAGATCAAACTGCCAACATTCACTGGATCATAGAAAAAGCAAGAGAGTTCCAGAAAAACATCTATTTCTGCTTTATTGACTATGCCAAAGCCTTTGACTGTGTGGACCACAGCAAACTCTGGAAAGTTCTTCAAGAAATGGGAATACCAGACCACCTAACCTGCCTCCTGAGAAACCTGTATGCAGGTCAGGAAGCAACAGTTAGAACTGGACACAGAACAACAGACTGGTTCCAAATAGTAAAAGAAGTACGTCAAGGTTGTATATTGTCACCCTGCTTATTTAACTTGCATGCAAAGTACATCATGAGAAACGCTGGACTGGATGAAGCACAAGCTGTTATCAAGATTGCCAGGAAATTATCAATAACCTCAGATATGCAGATGACGCTGCCCTTATGGCAGAAAGTGAAGAAGAACTAAGGAGCCTCTTGATGAAAGTGAAAGAGGAGAGTGAAAAAAATTGGCTTAAAGCTCAACATTCAGAAAACTAAGATTATGGCATCTGGTCCCATCACTTCATGGCAGATAGATGGGGAAACAATGGAAACAGTGGCACACTTTATTTTTTGGAGTTCCAAAATCACTGAAGATGGTGATTGCAGCCATGAAATTAAAAGATGCTTGGTCCTTGGAAGAAAAGTTATGACCAACCTAGACAGCATATTAAAAAGCAGAGATGTTACTTTTCCAACAAAGGTCCATCTAGTCAAAGCTATGGTTTTTCCAGTAGTCATGTATGGATGTGAGGGTTGGACTATCAAGAAAGCTGAGTGCTGAAGAATTGATGCTTTTGAACTATGGTGCTGGAGAAGACTCGAGCGAGTCCCTTGGACTGCAAGGAGATCCAACAAGTCCATCCTAA
Source organism: Antilocapra americana (assembly GCA_007570785.1). Classification (NCBI taxonomy): domain Eukaryota; kingdom Metazoa; phylum Chordata; class Mammalia; order Artiodactyla; family Antilocapridae; genus Antilocapra; species Antilocapra americana. The sequence goes on along the minus strand of ML663456.1, from coordinate 1,331,045 downwards.
AGGAAATCAGTCCTGAATATTCATTGGAAGAACTGATGCTGAAGCTGAAACTCCAATACTTTGGCCACCTGATTCAAAGAACTGACTCATTTAAAAAGACCCTGATGCTGGGAAAGATTGAAGGCAGAGGAGGACTGGGCGACAGAGGATTAGGTGGTTTGATGAAACTACTGACTCAATGGACATGAGTTTGAGTAAACTCCAGGAGTTAGTGATCAACAGGGAGGCCTGGTGTGCTGCTGTCCATGGGGTCGCAAAGAGTTGGACACGACTGAGCAACTGAACTGAACTGAAGGGAAGAACTTTTTGCCGTTAGTTTTAAAACATCAATGGAGTGTAAACTCTGTGAATAATAAATTGATCATATATATCCATATAAAAATACACATATCCTATGATTCAGTATTCTGGTGGTACATGTGCACATGATGTGCATACTAGAATGTTTATTGAGACATTCAATAAATTTGTTTGAAAAGCAAAAGACTGTAAAAAACTGGTATCCTTCATTAGGAGATAGGTTAAATTAGTTTTTGTACATTCATAAAATGGAATACCTGGCAGCAGTTTAAAAGAAAGAGGATGATCTATATTATTGATATGCAGAGATGTCTAAGATAGATTATTAAGTGAAGTAAGCAATGTAGAGAATATTGTTTATATAGTATATTGGTATTTATAGAAATAAATGTAAAAAATAACATATCCATAGTTCTTCCCTCCAAACCAACAGACACAGAAGCAGAATGGTAATCCTGCTGGACAAATTGTTAATCTTGTACAAGATAAGAAGGTTACAAAGGGTCTTGGCATGCCTATGAGTTAGAAAACATAGGAGGAGAAACTAAGATGGCGGAGGAATAGGACGGGGAGAACACTCTCTCCCCAATAAATATACCAAAAGAACTTTTAGAGGCCGAGCAAACTCCAAAAAACAGGAACTGAATGCTGGCAGAGGGCATCGGGCATCTGGAGAGGCGACCCAGTGCCGACGTGAGGAGCAACAGTGAGGAAACCTAGACTCACCCACCAGAAAACCACACAAGCCTTTCCACCCAGGAAACTTCGACAAACCACGCATCCAACCCCTCCCATAGAGAGGAATCCCCACAGTAAAGGGACAACACAACAAGATAAACAAGATGAAAAGGCAGAGAAATACCCTGCAAGTAAAGGAACAGGATAAATACCCCCTAGACCAAACAAAAGACGAAGAGATAGGAAGTCTACCTGACAAAGAATTCCGAATAATGATAGTGAAAATGATCCAAAACCTGGAAAATAAGTTGGAGTTACAGCTCAATAACCTGCAGGCAAGGATTGAGAAGATGCAGGTAAGCTTTAACAA
>ML663456.1:1295743-1314697 GCA_007570785.1 Antilocapra americana | reverse complement strand
ACAATTCTATAAATTATATTAAAACAGTCAAAAAAACACTAAAAACTCATCACTTCCTAATTATTTCATTACATTCTATTATTGCCTATGCTCTTGATGTTATTTATTTATATCTGCTGTATCTATACTGTAAAAATACTGTATAATGGCTTGCTACCATGTCACCTCTTCCTAACTCCACTTTCAGTGACTTCATGTTGGTAACTTGAAATCAGCCATGAAAACTAGCACATGTTACAAACCAGGGCTTTTTATCCTGCACAGACAACAGTTAAATATTTAAAAGTACACCACTCTGTCCATGGGCTCCAGGTTAACAACATCTGGTAGGATAAATAATACACCTGAAGATCTCTAGGGAACTTTTTCAAATTGAGAATTCTAGGATAGGCCTAACAAAATTTTTTTTAAATACAAGCATAATCCATAAAAGAAAAGTGAGAATATTACAGATTGTGTAAATGAAGATCTTCTGCTCTTCAAAGATACTTTTAGGAGAATGAAAAAACAAGTCATATATCTGGAGACACTATTTGCAGATCATATATCTGGTAAAGGACTTATATTTAAAATATATAAATAGCTCTCACAATTCAATTATAAAAAAACCAATCAAATAAATAAAATGAACAAAAGATATAAACAGATACTTCACCAAAGAGTATATACAGATAGCCAGTAAACCCATGAAAAATACTCAGTCATTGGGCAGATAGATATCAAAGTCGCAGTAAAATACCACTAAAATGAAAAAGATTGATTATATCAAGTGTTGGTAAATGCATGGGACAACTAGAATTCTCATACATTGATGATGGGAAAGTGAAATGGTACAACCAGTTTGGAAAATAGTTTGGCAGCTTCTTATAAAGATAAACTTATACTTCCCATATGACTCAGCCAGTAAAGTCCTAGGTATCTTCACAAGAGAAATATAATCATGAAAGTGAAGTGAAAGTGACTCAGTCATGTCTGATTCTTTGTGACCCCATGGACTATACAGTCCATGGAATTCTCCAGGCCAGAATACTGGAGTGTGAAGCCTTTCCCTTCTCCAGGGGATCTTCCCAACCCAGGGATCAAACCCAGGTCTTCCACATTACAGGCAAATCTTTACCAGCTGAGCCACAAGGGAAGCCCAAGAATACTGGAGTGGGTAGCCTGTCCCTTCTCCAGTGGATCTTCCCAATCCAGGAATTGAACTGGGGTATCCTGCATTGCAAGTGGATTCTTTACCAACTGAGTTATCAGGAAAGCTCTCACAAGACAAAGAGAAACAAAATCATATGTCCATACAAAAACTTGTACATAGATGTTCATAGCAGCAATATTCACAAGAGCCCAAACTAGAAACAACCCAAATGTCCATCAACAGATGAATGAATAAACAAATTGTGGTATCAACACACAATTGAACACTACTCAGTAATAAAAAGGAGTAAACTGTTGGTACACATAACAACTTTGATGAATCCTTTAAAAATTATACCAAGGCCAGTAATAAAAGAGTACATAGTGTATGATTTCATTTATAGAAAATTCTAAAAAGTGTAAACTGTTTAGGTGTAAAGCAGATCAGTAGTTGTCTGGGGATGAACTGTGGAGAAGGGCATGAGAGAAGGATTACAGAGGGGCATGAGGAAAGTTTTGGGAGCGATGGATATCTTCATTATCTTGATCATGGCATGGTGATCATTTCATGGGTGTATACATATGTCAAAACTTAGCAAATGTTACATTTTACAAAGTGCAGTATGTCAATTATGCTCCAAAAAATTTATTTTTTAAGAAGACTATACATGTCATACCATACAATCCAACAATACCACTTCTTGGTATTGTTATTGTTTTGTCACTAAGTCATGCACAACTCTTTTGTGATCCCATGGACTGTAGCCTGCTAGGCTCCTCTGTCCATGGGATTTCCCAGGCAAGAATACTGGGATAACCTAAAGTAATGGAAATAAAAACAAAAATAAACAAATGGGACCAAATTAACCTTAAAAGCTTTTGTAAAATGAAGGAAACTATAAGCAAGGTGAAAAGACAACTTTCAGAATGGGAGAAGATAATTGCAAATGAAATAACTGGCAAAGAACAAATCTCCAAAATATACAAGCAGCTCATGAAGCTCAATACCAGAAAGACAAATAACTCAATCAAAAAGTGGGCAGAAGACTTAGACATTTCTCCAAAGAAAATATACAGATGGCTAATAAACACATGAAAAGATGCTCAGCATCACCCATTATTAGAGAAAAGCTTAACAAAACCACAATGAGGTATTATTTCACACAGGTCAGAATGGCCATCATCAAAAAGTCTGCAAACAATAAATGCTGGAAAGAGTGTGGAGAAAAGGGAACCCTCTTGCACTGTTGGTGGGAATGCAAACTGATATAGTCACTATGGAGAACAGTATGGAGATTCCTTTAAAAACTAGGAATAAAACTACCATATGACCCAGTAATTTCACTACTGGGCATATACCCTGAGGAAACCATAATTGAAAAAGATGCATGTAACCCAATGTTCATTGAAGCACTATTTACAATAGCTGGAACATGGAGGCAACCTAGATGTCCATCGACATATGAATGGATAAAAAGTTGTGGTTCATATACACAATGCAAAATTACTCAGCTATAAAAAGGAATGTATTTGACTTGGTCCTAATGATGTGGATGAACCTAGAGTCTATTACACAAAGTGAAGTAAGTCAGAAAGAGAAAGACAAATATGAGAATTAGCTCATATATGTGGGATCTAGAAAGATGGTACTGATGAACCTATCTACAGAGTAGCAGTGGAGATGCAGACATAAAGAACAGAGTTATAGACACAGTAGGGAAAGGAGAGGGAGTGGTGACTTAAGAGAGTAGCATTGAAGCATACATTACCATTTGTAAAGTAGATAGCCAATGGGAATGACACAGGGAACCCAAAGCCAGTACTCTGTGACAACCTAAAGGAGTGGGATGGTGAGGGAAGTGTGAGGGAGGTCAAGAAAGAAGGCACATATGCATACCTATGGCTGATTCATGTTGCCTTTGGCAGAAATCATCACAATATTGTAAAGTAATGATCCTCCAATTAAAAATTAAATTAAAAATTATTGGAGTGGGTTGCCATTTTCTTCTCCAGAGGATCTTCCCAACCCAGGGATCAAACCCATGTCTCCTGCTTGGCAAGCCGATTCTTTCCCACTGAGCCACCTGGGAAATCCCTTTTAAGAGGAAGACTGATCCTATTGGCAAAAGATTTAAATAGACCCTTCAGCAAAAAAGATAAATGGATGGCAAATAAGACTATTAAGAGTTATTTTTTTCTTAATTCATGTTTGAAGAACCCTTCGTTATGTCAAGCCATTGGGGGCCAATTATTTGAGGAGAGAACTGTTTCAGCTTTGACTGTTTCAGATTTGTTAAATGGTATTCCTTATAAATGTCTAAAATATTCCCTCCTAGGTAAATCATACTTTCCTCTGTATTCTCCATTTATTATATGAATGTATATGGAAGGAGCAAGCAGAGAGAGTTTTCCTTTATAGTTGGAGAAGCTGAGGCACAGATAGGAAGCAATGCATCTAGGCCACTGAGTAAGTCAATGGCAGAAATTAGACTAGAATCCAGATCTCCATTCTCTCATTCAAAAGATTAAGGGAGGGCTCTCTGTTGGAAGAATGAGCCTTCTGTGTGATTCCACAGGGTGATAAGAATTCATGGCAGGTCACTAAGAGGTAAGCCTGCCTGTTGGAGCAATCTGTGTTCAGTTCAATTTTAACATACCCTTGGGAGAGTAGAATCAAACAAACTTGGTGCTCTGACATGTTTAAAGAATGTTTTAAGTTGGGTAGCATTTTCGCTTCTTAATCAAAAGGTCCCTTATCAATATGCTATTGCTTGATACTGCTAATCTGTCCATTTAGTACATAGAAGACTCACATTCATCCACAGATCCAAGAACAATATCTGAGCCAACATTTCATTAACTTGTATATTTTTCCCAAACCAATGATTGGTTGTGCCCCTCCTACTCCCCGGACCACCCTCTTTCAATTTAGACGTTGCTGGGGAGATTTTGGCAGAGCCTAGAAAAGGGAGGAGGGAAATGGGTAGGCAAAGGGGGAGTTAAAGGTGAGTTACCAGGAGCCACTGCTCTCAAAACAGACAAAAAGAAGAAACAAGAGTGGGAAAACCCAAGCCTTTTCAATCCCTCTCTCAGAGTCAGGGCCTCCGTCTGTGGGAATCTCGCCAGAAATTTTAAGGTACCTCTAAGAAAGAAGGCAACAGGGATTGAGGATGTTCTTACACTCCTGTTTAAGGACCATTTACAGAGTATAGGCAGCCTATTATACCCAAACCCCTATCCTTCAATGGGAGACACAGTCAGCCACCCGTTCATACACAGTGGTCAACAAAGACCTCAGCAGCTACTGGGACACGTGTTTGCTTTCAAGCAGAAACAAAGGGACAAAGGCAGACATCCAGAAAAACACACACTTTTCAAGCCCTCAAAAAATTAGTTAGGCAGAGAAGAGAATTATTGGAGAAAGTGTAGGGAAAGCCATAGGTGGTCAGAGAGGCAGGGGTAGAGGTGAGAGACTGGATTAGCAGTGAGGTGTGAAAGAGAGAGGGTAAATGAGTTAGTTTGGTCCCATAGAAACTCCACCTAAGGGTGGATTAGAACAGAATGAGACACAAATCTCCCCAAATACTAATGTTTCAAAGCTAGAATTTTCTATGAAGCCAAAATTCGAATCACCTTCCCTACATTCTCCAGTAGATTCATTCCCCAGAACAACGGTGCAATGGCAAAGTGATCATATTAGAATATATATATATATATATATATATTTAAATCATTCAGACATTTAGAAAATATATTTCTAAGAAAATAAGCATGCACATCAGGTGATAGGCAAAAGAAGAAGGCAAATGCAAAAACAACCACGGCTATCTGAGAAGTGAAAAAATAAAGAAATCCTGTAAAACTGAGAGCATCTTCTAAACACTGAAAAGCAGGAATTAGACAAAGGGAATTTAAAAAACTACCTACTGCCTTCTTTCTTTTTAAATTTTTTTCTGTGTTGGCACACATTCGAAGGCACACAAACAGATGGCTAAATCAATGCCCAATATAATCTCACTATTGTGAGTCATTGGAGGCAGGGCTAGGCTGAAGTAGTGGAAAATCTGAAATACACAATATTTTTAAAGACATGCATTTTTATTACTTCCAAGTGCAAACAGTTACTCCAACTATGTTAAGACAATTTTGCCTGGTAAAGGACCCACTTTAACAAAGAGTTTGAATGGATTGATTAGAACAATTGCAATTACCTTGAACCCACCTACAAGAGTTTTTCACTGAAGCATATTCTACCTTGGCACTCCATCTTTCAGAGAAACAACAATAGTTCATGTTTATTTTGTACTTCCTGTATACCAAAGGAAATCAACCCTGAATATTCATTGGAAGGACTGATGCTGAAGTGAAGCTCCAATACTTTGGCCACGTGATGTGAAGAGCTGACTCATTGGAAAAGACCCTGATGCTGGGAAAAATTGAAGGCAAAAAGAAAAGGAGGTGGCAGACGTTGAGATGATTAACATCACCAAGTCAATGGACATAAAATTGAGGAAACTCTGGGAGACCGTGAAGGACAGGGAAAGCTGGCATGCTGCAGTCCATGGAGTTGCAGAGTTGCACAGGACTGAGCGACTGAACGACAACAAAAACATGCCAGGCAAGCACTGTTCTAAGCAGTTTACCTGGGTTGTCACATTCATTCCTCACTATTAGTATATGATGTAGATTGGATGATTATCCTCACTGTATTGATGAGAAAACTTAGACTTATGAAGATTAAGTACCTTGTTCAAAATCATCGTCACTTAAGAGCTAGAACCCAAATAGGCTGACTCCAGGGCCCGTGGTGTTAACTAGGGTACTGTGCTGCCTCAGATAAATAACCTTTGGCCTCAGGTAAAAAAATTTGATATCAAGGATTTGGTTTCAAAACGAAAGAAATTTTCAGAGTATGTTTTGGCATCAGCACACACTGAACCCTCTCTTTTACATTCTCCGGCCTCTTCAGGTACATACGTGGTTCCAAACAAAGGTTACTGACTTTCAGAGTCATGAGCCTTGAGGGCCACAGGGTCTCTGGCATTGAAGAAAGAGCCAGTTATCTTCAGTAGACCGCATTGCTGAAGCAGTAGTCAGCTAGCATCTTTCAGAGGAATTGGCAATGAGGGTTGAAATATAATGGTTTTCTGCTTAAGTTTTGGTTTACCAGGAAAGTAAATCAATGACAACCTCCCACCCTCAAGCAGTAAAAGTCATCAAGACTTTTCTGCAGGGGGCCTAACAACTGTTTACATGTATAAGAATACAGTTACAAATTCCATCTCCAGTTGTATCTGCTTAGCAAGCTTTCTGTCTTTAGCAAGTGCACAGATGAGCTTCAGTTCAGCTTTGGCTTATCACAGCCTTCAAAGATTTTTAATTAGTGGAGTCAGAATTATGAATTTTTTTGTGTTTATCTCTGATAAACATGCTAGTGACAATTTAATATGATCATCCAAGATTTTTATTGTTGGTGAGAAATAATAAGATGTGAACCAGGAATGACTATGACTACAGACCAAACAACAACAGCAAAAAACAGAGGAATAAGATTGAGGGAAAACTAAAGAAATAATCTTTTGATAGGTTGAAAAGTTAAAAAGCTGTTGGGCAGGTTGCCATGGATACCATGTCCTGAATGTAATCCTGGGCTTTTCCTCACAGTTAAACACTAAAGGCCTGACTCTCTACCTGCACACGTATTGACTACATGAAATGGAAATTCTCTATTTTGATGAATGAGAATGCAATGGGAAGTTTCCTGTGCAGAATTCCTAACCAGCTGAAAGATACTCAAATGGGATTAATTCCAAAAGGATTTTTATCCCATTTTTCCATTACCAAAGACTTCTAAATTAAACTCACTACACAGTAATCTTTATAAATCTATAGTAAAGAAACAGAAATCAGGAATTAGTTTTAATGCAGCAGATCTACATAGCCTCCCTTTTTAAAATAATTAGCACTTGCCAACCAATGGCACACAGTCTTATTGCCCTTCTATTGGAGTTTTATGGGTCTGGACAGAAAGAAGACTATGGCAAGTTGGGAATCTCCTCCATAGACCACAGAGGCACTATACCAGAAATATATACCACAATAAGTTACTGTGTCAGGAGTGCACTGCTCCCTTCAGGGAGCAGAAGCAGCTCTGTGCATAACACATGGACTGCAGATTAAGACAGACCCACAGTTAGAGACTAAAAGGCTCAAATCTCAGTTCTGTCACTTTACTAGCTTGAAGATCTTGGGTAAATTGCTTAATCTCACTTAGACTCCTCTTACTAATTTATAATATATGGACAACAACAGTACCTACACTACAGAGTTGCTATGAGGACAAAATGAGCTATATACAGAAAACACTTAGAAAAGTGTTAATGCTTCACTAAATGGTCACTTCTTTATTATTTCTCCACATCTCAAATCTTTTATCTCACTCTGGCTATGGCAAAAATATCAATACAAGCTTATGATAGCACTAACTTCTACTTTTCATGTTCTAGGAGAATACTGACAAAATCTTTATTGCCTACCTCCTTCCACATGCTCCTTCCAAGTTCCTTCCCCCAGGCCCTCAATTTATCTATTAATTCCCAAAGCTCCAGTCTTTCTACCTTCCCACAGAAAGGAGGCAGCTAGAGAAATTATCTTTAATATATACCAGCAATAAACTGTATAAAAGTAATGAAGAGATAGACCAATGGAATACAATAAAAATTTAGAAACAGACAAAGTCATGGAATTTTTGGATATGATATAGGTGGCACTTTGAATTTTAGGGACACATATGGGCTTTTTAGTAAATAGTGTTAGAACAATTGGATGACTATTTGGAAAAAACCTGGATCCATATTTCACACAATCAAAAAGATTAAACTGTATGGAGGTGAGAGATTCAATATAAAAAGTGAAATTATACAAGTTGAGTGTGGGAAAGGCCTTTAATCTAAGATTCAAAAATCCAGATTCAATTAAGAAAAATACTGATGAATTCAACTATAAAATTTTTTAACATTCAGGCAAAACAACACAAGAAAAATTAAAGACAAAGTGCAAACTGGGAGAAAGTATTCTTAGCAAATATCATAATATCTCTAGTATATAAAGAACACATAAATTAACAAAGAAAATACACCCAAACTCAATTTTAAAAAACAGGCAAATGACATGAACAAATAACTTTTAAAGTGATATGAATGACCATTGAAGATACGAAACAATGTCCAATTTGACTCATAATAAAAGAAACACAAATTAAAACTAATCCAAGATATCATTTCCAATCTATCAGACTGGCAAAAGTTCAAAGCCTTAATAAAATGCTGTTGAAGAGGCTGTGCATAAAAGTCACTCTTATACATTGCTGGATTGAATACAAAATGGTGCAACTTTTATAGTAGGTGAGAGATTTGGCATTAACAAAACTACACTCAGTAATTCAATGTCTAGAAATTTACACTGAACATATTCCTCAAAAAAAACACAGATTTTTAAAATTGAGGCATTATTTGTAAATGCAAAATATTGGGGAAAAGTTGGCTTAAAACTCAGTATTCAAAAAACTATGATCATGGCATCCGGTCCCATCCCTTCATGGCAAATAGATGGGGAAACAATGGAAACAGTGACAGGCTTTATTTTCTTGGGCCCCAAAATCACTGCAGATGGTGACTGCAACCATGAAATTAAAAGACGCTTGCTCTTTGGAAGAAAAGTTATGACCAACCTATACAGCATATTAAAAAGCAAAGACATTACTTTGCCAACGAAGGTCTGTCTAGTCAAAGCTATGGTTTTTCCAGTAGTCATGTATGGATGTGAGAGTTGGACTGTTAAGAAAGCTGAGTGCCACAGAATTGATACTTTTGAACTGTGGTGTTGGAGAAGACTCTTGAGAGACCCTTGGACTGCAGGAAGATCCATCCAGTCCATCCTAAAGGAAATCAGTCCTGAATATTCATTGGAAGGACTGATGCTAAAGCTGAAGATCCAATACTTTGACCACCTAATACAAAGATCTGACTCATTTGAAAAGACTCTGGTGCTGGGAAAGATTGAAGATAGGAAGAGAAGGGGACGACAGAGGATGAGATGGTTGGATGGCATCACGGACTCAATGGACATGAACTTGAGCAAGCTGCTCGGAGTTGATGATAGACAGGGAAGCTTGGCATGCTGCAGTCCATGGTGTTGCAAATAGTCAGAGAAGACTGAGTGACTGAACTGATCCTCCAGCTAGCTATTGATTCTCTGAATCTCTGATGCTTTTCCAACAAATTTCTTATTTATGTAAGATCATCACATATAGTTTCTCTTTCTGGAAATCAAGAATCTTGACTTACACATCTTTCCTAAATGACACATGCTAATCTTTCCTATTTTCTTCTCTCCAGATCTTCATCCTCATGAAGATGTTGGGTTTTTTGTCACTAAGCCTTTTCCACCTCTTTTGTGATCCCATGGAGTGTAGCCTACCAGGCTTCTCTGTCCATGGGATTTCCCAGGCAAGAATACTGAAGTGGGGACCTATATGCAAGACAGCAAAAGATGTTTAGACAGATGTATAGAACAGTCTTTTGGACTCTATGGGAGAAGGCGAGGGTAGGATGATCTGAGAGAATAGCATTGAAACATGTATATTATCATATGTGAAACATATTGTCAGTCCAGGTTCGATGCATGAGACAGGGTGCTCAGGGCTGGTGCACTGGGATGACCCAGAGGGATGAGATGGGGAGGGAGGTGGGAGCGGGGTTCAGGATGGGGAACACATGTACACCCATGGCTGATTAATGTCAATGTATGGAAAAAACCACTACAATATTGTAAAGTAATTAGACTCGAATTAACACAAATAAATTTTTAAAAGAAAAAAAGATAAAAATTTTAGTGATTTTAAAAAGTTTTTTTGAAACATACATGCCCAAAAATAAAGAAAACCTAAGTTTTCAGCTGAATGAATTTTCACAAATTGAAGGCACCCGTGTAACCAGCATCTAGATTAAAAAAATAAAGAAGAACAGAACTAACATCCCAGAAGCCCTCCTCAAGTCTCCTTCTAGTCATTCCCTAGATAATGAGGGCTACTCTCCTGACTCATAACATCATATATTACTTTTGCTGCTGTTTATACTTCACATAATGGAATCATACTGTATGCATACTTTTGTGTACCCTTTTGGCATACTATAATGCATTTATTCATAGTGTAGATGAACATTTGAATTCAATATTTACATTTTATAGTTCCCTAGTGGCTCAGATGGTAAAGAATCTGCCTGCAAGGTGGGATACCCAGGTTCGATCCCTGGGTCAGGAAGATCCCCTGGAGAAGTGAATGGCAACCTACTCCAGTATTCTTGCCTGGAGAATTCCATGGTCAGAGAAGCCTGAAGAGATACAGTCCATAGAGTTGCCAAGAGTCAGCCACAACTAAGCAACTAACACATTCATCTTTACCTTTTATGAATAGTGCTGCTATTAGGATTCTTGTACATCTCATATGTTGTCAATATAAAAGCTTTTATGTTGGTTTATAGAGTCGGACACGATTTAGCTACTGAACAACAATTACCTAGAAGTGAACTTGCTGGATTATAGTACATACATATGCTCAGCTTTAGAAGATACTAAGAGAGTTTTCCAGAATTGTTATCTCAGTTTATGCACCCACCAGAATATACGAGTACCAAGCTTTTTGATATTTGTTGTCTTTCTCGTTTTAGCCATTCTGGATTTTGTGGTTACATGTCAATTTGGCTTTACTTTGCACTTCTGTAATGACTACTGAGATTGAACATCCTTTGTATATTTATTGACTGATTTCTATCCTCTTTGGAGAAGTGCCTATTCGAATCTGTTATCCGTTTTTCTGAGTATACTATATTTTTAAAATTGACTTCTGGGTGTTCTTTATATATTCTGGATGTGTCCTCTGTCATTTGAATATGTGAATTGCAAATAACTCTTATTCTGTGGCTTACTTTTACAATGACAGTTAATTGTGAAACTTCAGTAGAGCCTTTCATTTATTATTTAAATTAATTTTTATTGGAGTATACTTGTTTTACAATGTTGTGTTCGTTTTTACTGTACCAGCCGTATATATACATATATTCCTTCATTTTTTTAAACTTTGAAAGAACTTTTTTCGGGGTAAGAAAAAAATATATACTATCACAAGCCAATATCCCAACCTCTGTGCCCTTCACCTAGTGCAACGCTATTAAAAGTCATCATTGGACTACCAGGAAATAGAATCACAAGGAAGTGAATTCACAGATCTAAGCAAGGTCCACTCCACCACAGCAAGGTATTTCTTTATCACATGGCTGAAAATGTAATATAAACTTTATTTTCCACTTTAAGGTTTTGATCTCTATTAAAATTAAATTTGGGCATGTATGGTTGTGATGTTTGCACAACAATGTGAATATACTTAATGCCAGAGAACTCTATATCTAAAAAGATTAAAGAGGTACATTTTATGTATATTTTTCATATTTTGTGAAAAATAAGCAAACAAATCAATTAAATTTGGGTATGAGACCACGGTATAAGGAACATTCTTTAAAAATCTTTCAGATACTTTCATGAGAATAGATTCGTATGAGGGAAAATGTGAGCAGGAGAATGACATATTTATGGGAGGGCTTTAAGATACTAGGGCTTAACTGAAGAAAGGAATTTCAGAGACCTTTTGTATAAATGTAATTTATGTTGAGTCTATGCCCCTTTTGTGTGAGCTGTAGTTCAAGTTCAATTTTATACTCTTCCACTTTCAGTTCCTTCCTCGGTAAGTATCATTACCTTCAAGTACATTAATTAAGCATAGGCTAACAAAAACTGTATGCCCAGAGGTCATTAGGGAAATCTTCTTTAGTGAAAATAGACAAGAGTTATTATTAATTAGGATATCAATTATTTTGTATAAATCACTTAAAAATTGTTCTAGGGTACTTGAATATGGTTGGTATTATTTTGCAAAAATGAAGAGAGGAATTTCTACCCAAGGTAATCTTGAGACTGGTCCATCTGGATTGTCTCAATTTCTAAATTAGTATAATCAGAATTTATGAGGTTTTAAATGTCTAGATTATATGAGCACCTCATGTCTGATTAGTTCATAATGCATTCTGTACAACATTCAGTGCAATGGGCACTTAGTAAAAATAATTTATATTGAGGAAGACATGCAAAGTAATAGATTTTGCAATTATTGACTTATAATATAAAGTATTCATGTATTAAATAATGAATACTCATGTCAGTCATTGTTGTAGGAACTCAGAATATAAAATACATCATTCTTGCATATGGAACCTGACAGTCTACTCTGGGGGATAGTCATGTGAGTAAATCATTGGAATATAAATTAAGAAATGCTCTAGTTTTAGCAAAACACTATAAGATAACAAAAGAAAAATCCACTATTTTGGGTGTAGAACCAGAAAAGACTTCTCAGAGAAAGCAATATTTGAGGTAGTTCTTGAAGGAAAAGTAGAAATTGGTTGAACTTTGGTGGGAGTGAGAAATAATTGTGCATGCATAGAGAGAGAAACAATTGTGCATTGTTAAAGGCCATGACAGCTCAAGAAACCTTATACAGAGGAAACTGGGAATGATAAGCTGAATGGTAGGAAGGCTTAGGAAACTTCTCTTAAAGTGACAAGGCCTCACCAGGCTCCTCTGTCCATGGGATTCTCCAGGGAGGAATACTGGAGTGGGTTGTCATTTCCTCCTCCAGGGGGTCTTCCCAACCCAGGGGTCGAACCCAGGTCTTCCACATTGCAGGTGGATTCTTTACTGTCTGAGTCACAAAGGAAGCCCCATGTTTCCATAGGTTGGGTATTTATTTGGGATGGCTATGGAGGAGTAATTAGGTTATGAGAGATCTAAAGTTCTCTGAAGCTCCATTTACATTAAAGCATATATTTAAGAACTAACAAAGGATTGGTTTGGTATGTCAGAAGCATTTGGGTGTTGTGGCAGGGTGTTTGGGGGGAACAGAGAGGGTAAGAAAGGTAACCTTCTCTTCCTTAGTAGAAAGGACAGGAGATGAGGATTCTAATATAACAAACCAACATGTGTGCATGCTAAGTCGCTTCAGTTGTGTCTGATTCTGTGGAAGACTACTGGACTGGGTTGCCACGTCCTCCTCCAGGGGATCTTCCTGATCCAGGGAATGAACTCATGTCTCTTACATCTCCTACATTGGCAGACAGGTTTTTTTTAGCACTAGTGCCACCTGGGAAGCCCAGCAAACCAACACTGTAGGACAACAAATATTTTCATAAATAAGGAATAGTCTTCCATTTTACATCTAAGACTACTCATTTGTTTGGTTTCAGAAAGAGAATCTGACTTCATTAAAGTTATTAATTCCTATGATTAAGAAATAGCATGTTTAGAATTTACATCAAATTTGAAGTTCACATGTCTTGTATTTTATAGGGGGCATGAGCTTTCATCAACAATCTTATATATTTGTCACTGTAATCAAGTCATAATAACTAATTTTAGCTAACAAATAGTTATTTTTGTATTATAAGAATAATCTCAATTCCAAACCATAAATTTACTAATAGCTTCTCCTTATGGAGCACAAGAACTGCTTTCCATGCCTATATTCTGGCTCTTTACAAATCAAATATGCCTTAGTCTAGGTTGACTTACAAAACTCACATAAATATAAATCTTACAACTAGAGTATTTCTTCACTTTTCTATCTACTACCTGGAACATAAACCAAAGATAAGAGTAGCAGTTAGTATCTTTGTTATCATTTTTTCCCTCTTAATTCCTCATATTAAAGCAGAACATGTTAGCCACTTCAATTTTGTTCTCTTGAGTGGAGCAGATGTGTAGTGGGAGAGAATACCCAAAAAAGACCAGAGATGCTGTAGTGTTGGTATAGGGTATGATTTATATGCTTACCAAGATTCACTATGAGGTAGATCACTGGCAGACCTACCCAATTGGGAACAATGGGCCAATGGTAGATAGGCAAGTATCAAACAAATAATTTGGGGATAAAAACCTGACAGAGGTTTGGTCAACAGGCCAGAAGCACACATATAAGCAGAGACACATTAGCATGATGGGCAAAGTAGAGAGAGGTCAGAAGCAGGAAGGATAAATAGGTAAGGGCATAGTGGTTAGCTGGAGATTGTTATAGAAGATCCTTGAGATAAAAGTGAGGTGGAAAGAAATGTGGATTGTAAGAACTCAAAAATATTAAAAAAAAAAAAAAAAACAGGAGTGAGTGGTGGTGATCAGATTGCAAAGGAACCCAGCAAGCCATGAAGAGAATCAATGATCTCAGTGAAGTGACTGGAGCAATTTAGTGTCCTAGTGAAATCAGGAAGCTTGTAAGAAGATTGTGGTTTGAAATAGAGCTCAGCTGAGTGAAGTCCTAGTACTGTTGGTGAGTGATAAATGTAGCATGAAGGCAAACATTAACAAGGTTTGGAAGAGGAATGACTCCAATCTCTGGCATCTGGCAGGTCACTAAAAATAAATATTGATTGATAGATGGCTTAACATAAATGTTGCTGAGAAAATAGCAAAGGAAGAAGTAGAGAGAAAAAAGTCATCTAAGTGCTAGTTACCCACAAAAGAGAAAGTGATAAAGGGGTGGCAAAGAGAGAAGTGGGTCTAGCCTACCATAGTTATGATTAGTATGTGAGTGAACTTTGAGATATATGCAGTTTAAGGGAAAGTCTCTGGGCCTCAAATTTTTCTACTGAAGAAGGTGGTATGGGAGGTTTGGACTAATGATCAGCAGGGTCCCCATTCAGCTTTGATATTTCATGGTACATGTTCTAAGTTGAAGCTCTGACTGCATCACTGGAACACCTTCTCAACTCCACTGAGTTGAAAGAAACTCCACTGAGTTGAAAAAGACCACCTTGGTGAGTCCATATAGAAATTTGTGTTTGCAGAAGAGAATTAGAGTGAACTTGAGAGATAAGAGGAAATGAGTTTTAAGATTTGGTAGGGATTTGAGGTTGACCTACATAATGGATTAAGAATATAGGGAGCGATGATAAAGAACAAGCAGTGGTTTTCAGGATGTCATGAAAAGAATGCCATGAGATTACTAGGTTTAAAGAGAGGACCACAGTAATGAGAGGTTTGAAATAAGAACAATAACATGCAAAGGAGGGATGGAGGAGAGATTTGTATTGAGTAACACAGTAAAGATCAAGAGTCAGGCAGACAGAGAGAAAGAGAGAATTAAATCAGGGCCACTGAAAGGATGTTAGCTTGAAACCTAACAAGCCATCTTTCACCTTTAGCCTTCTCTTCTGGCTCTTCTTCAATCTACAAGCACAGACAAACATTTTACTTCTTCATCTCTCCAAGCAACACGGCAGAGTGCAAACACAGCAGCTTTAGAGCCAAACAAACTTAGTTTGAATACAGTTTTGTACTACCAGGGTGACTTTGAATAGGTTACTTCAATGCTTTGTATCTCATTTTTCTCAGATGCAAAATGGTAATAGTACCTACATCATAAGATTTTTGTGAAGCTGAAATGAGTTAATGCTCTATAAGTTCTTACAAGACTTCTTTCTTCTTCTCCAACCTAGAGCCTATCAACTCCTCACAACTATGACCTCAACCTTGATGTTACTCCTCTGATCAAAGTAGGGACCTAAAGGCTAAAAGGCTGATGGTCACAGAACCCTGCTAAATCTCACATGATCAGTCTCCTGTAGTGGAATGCATACTACATTTGGAATAAGACAGAACTAGATTCAAATCCAATTTCTGTCACTTAGAAGCTTAGTTTTAACCTTTGTCAATTACTTCTCTCAGCCTTCGTTTCCACACCTTCATTGGATGAGTGAGGAATGAAATAACAAACATAAAGTGGCAGGTACATTGTAAGCATCAATAAACTTTAATCTTTCTTTTTTATCACCAAATTTCCAGAGTGAGTTCTTAATACTGTGTATTTAAAATACTTGGATTTTCCTACCTTCAATTTGGCTTGTTAAGGTCACTGAAAACCTCAATGCCACATCAAAAGATAGTTTTTCTTTATCATATCTATTTATCTGCTGCTGTTGATATCATGAACCACCAAACGCTTCTAAACACATGAGCCTCAGTAATATTAGTCTTCATCTGGTTTGCATCACATGTCTTTGGCTTCTTCTATAGTATCTGTTTCCATACTTCCACATCAAAGCATTTCCCACTGGCCTTAAGATGCCCATTTGGGGATTTTTATTACTATACAAATGAGGCCTTATCTGTTCCTGGAAGAACTGTCAGGGATCCCCAAATTAAAGGAATTTACAGGTTTTTGTACTATGGGAAGAGGAGAAAAGTTATTCTAAAAGATGTCAACAAGAGAGATGGAGGTACATCTTCCTTGACTGAATTAATAAATCAGCCAAGCTAAAAGTTCTATCAAGAGAGAGTAGCAGTTTTGTGCTGATTGCCCATAACATTGGTTTCTGCTGAAATTATGAAACCATCAAGTCGCACAATTCTGAACATGGTGGGTTTACTGTACCAGGGTCAATACGATCTGTCTCCTGGATTCAATTATCATCTCTGTGGATGACATACAATTCTACTTGTCTGCACTGAGCTTAATCCATGGGTTCAGTCCTGTATAACTAAGGCTACTATATTTTCTGCATCAAAAGCCAGGAGACATATGCATAACCTGACAAAGGACTTTTTTTTCTGATCTGTGAATTATTCATATGAAGACTTGCAAAGATTCAAAAATTCAATCACCTTTAGTTGTACTGAATTTACTTTACTGAAAAGAGGTCCAACAGATGTCTACCCGTGTCACCATCAGTGTGAGCATAGATTTATCCTTGGTGGCTTCCTTCAGGCTAAACTTTCCTATCATAAATGGGAAATTTGATCATTTTTTTTTAACATCTCCAGTGAGGTAACTTAGGGTAATTAATGTTCAACTCATATAATCCCTGCACACATTACATTTTTAGATTATCACTTCTTTGAGAAAAAGTGCTTTTTCTTTCTACTTTATTCTTCCTAGTTGTGCTGTCACCATTGTCATACAGGCAGGTGGTTCATCAACTGATGTGTGCCCCAGGAACAACTGGAGTAACCTCTTAAAATGACCAAGGCCTGGGTCCCACCTCCACAGAGCTTGAGTTGATAGAGCCAGCATAGGGCTCATAGATTTGCAGCTTTAACAAGTTTCCACTTGTTTCTGATGCAAGTGTTCAAAGGACCACACTCCTGTAACACTCTTCTGTGTGAACTATTTACTTTGTTATTAATGTTTAAATCTAACTGTGTTAGCAAAGGCTTATATTTTTGACCATACAAGGATACTGAAGAAAAAGGTAATGTCTTCAATTCAACTTGCAGATAAAACACGTAATTTGAAGATTTTAAAACTGTCATACAGTATGAATCAAGACACCTACTGGGCTTATTATAATAGCCCTGTACTCTAATCATGGGCAAAGTACCTGATGAAGAAAAAAATAACCCTTGAGATAAGGCTGAAGAGTTGAGGACTAAACAATCTTGCCTGTGGCACTACGGAATCTGCATTTTACTCAGTAGATCAATGAAAAGAATGTGATGAGTTGTAAAGAGGAGCAACATGAGCAGGCTTAGATTTTAGAAATTAATTCTCAGGTGATAATTTGAAGAATATACATAGGAAGGTTAATTAGGAATCTGTTACAATAATTATTTTCAATTGTAAAAAAGGAGGAAATCTAGTACAACCAGGTTTCTGACATTGGTGATAAAGTTGGTGCTAATAATTTTCTTTTTAAAATATAGTCCCTTGAGGGCTGAAGCTGCATATCAAAGATTACACCCATGGTGATATCATGTCATTGTATGGCAAAACCAATAAAAAAAAAACACAGTGAAATAAAATGGTAATAGCACAAGTAAAATTTACAAAATGGACCTATAAATGCCTGGCTTCAGCTTATTTTCATTTTTTATTTCAATCTTATTTGAGACTTTTTAATATTAATAATAAACTACTGTGTTCAACTAATAGTAACTGGGTACCTGTGAATGCCCACCAAACTTTTAGAGAGGCCACAATTTTAGTTTACATTGCATACCATCAAATTGCTTATTTACTTCCTCATCTGTGAGACTGGAGGCATCCAAGGCCAGAGAACAGGATCTGGCATTAGTCAGAGTAGACCTAGATGCCCGTGAGTATCACTAATGTAGAATATGAACTAGTATGATGTTCTATCAATGCAGGAGATGCATGTTCAATCCCTAGGTCAGGAAGATCCCCTGGAGGAGGAAATGGCAATCTACCAGTATTCCCTGGGAAATCTTAGGGACAGAGGAGCCTGATGGGCTACAATCCATGAGGTCGCAAAGAGTCAGACATGACTTAGCAACTGAACAACAAGTGTTCCGTCTCAGGAGGTTACATGGCCTACACATGAGATGATACACTACACTATCACAGGACTTCATTTTTGGAAACACTGGTCCATGTTCTCCTGTATTGTGTTCTCTAGCAAAGGACCTCTACTTTTGCAATCTTCTTCCTGTTCAGTCTCAGTGGCTGGCTCCTCCAGCCATCTCTCAGGGGTGTTCATGTCTTCGCCTATCATTTATCATTTCTTTCCCATTGCCTATATTTTATCTTGTTTCCTTTGTAATCACTGCTTTCTCAGACATTGTTTAGTTCTGTGTAGGCCTCCTTGCAAAAGTAATCCTTTTCTATCATTACACTTGCAAATAGGATAAAGTAAAAACTTTTTTTGATATTTCTTGGCTGGGGTAGGCTATGTTTTCTTTTTTTTTTTTTTTTTTTTTTTTTTTTTT
>ML663456.1:1241770-1283636 GCA_007570785.1 Antilocapra americana | reverse complement strand
AACGAGAACCCAACATGCGAGACAGCAAAAGAAACGCAGATGTATAGAATAGACTCGTGGACTTTGTGGATGAGGGTAAGGGTGGAATGATATGGGAGAAGGGCATTGAATCAAGTTAATTGTCATGTGTCTAACCAATCGCCAGCCCAGGATTGATGCTCGGGGCTGGTGCAACGAGATTTCCTGGGGGGGGGAGGGAGGAGGGGGGGTTCTGGAGGGGAAGCATATGTAAACCCATGGTGATATCATGACATTTTATGGCAAAAACAATAAAAAAAAGAAATGAACTCATCTTAAACCTTTTCTACTCTAACATTTCTTAGAGAATAATCACACTAACTAACTAGTTATTCAAGTCATAAAACTAGGTTATCTCTTCCCTACTTTCCACCCACAATGTGCTAATCATAGGCTTATTTGCCGTTAGATCCATCCCTTACCTTTCTTTGCTCTGCTTTTTTTTGCAGAGGGTTGATCACTGCAGGCTGTGTTTCTCATATTTCCATGCTATGAGGCTCTGATTAAATTCAACCAATAGTAAAGACCAGTAGGAAACGAGGATGGGAGGAAAAGACAATCCAGTGGTTTGGGGCAGCAGCTGTGTCTCCTCCATGTCTTCAGCTAACCTTTGACAGGCTTGCAACGG
Organism: Antilocapra americana; assembly: GCA_007570785.1. Taxonomy (NCBI): domain Eukaryota; kingdom Metazoa; phylum Chordata; class Mammalia; order Artiodactyla; family Antilocapridae; genus Antilocapra; species Antilocapra americana. Next base: position 1,282,990 of record ML663456.1, on the reverse strand, counting down.
TTCCAGCTTCACTGGTGTGACCTCTGCTCTTTGTCTCTAGTAACAACATCTTGTCTTGTTGTCCTTTCAGCCTTGGGAGTCTCAGTGGATTCCTGCTGTTGCTAATCTGTCTGTAGCTTCAACATCCCCTGGGTGTCATCTCAGTTCTAACATCTTCAGTGTTATAAATTGTTGTATTTAATTTCCTTTGTGTTAAATACCTAGAGTGATTTTTATTTTCTCTTTTGGACCATGGATTAAAACACCCATTAACCAAGCATTATAGAGACTGTCTACTTAACTGCCTTTATATCTATATGTACTCCTGGTCTCACTGCTACTGCCTTAGTTCAGATTTTACAGCAATACTTTCCTAACTTGCCCCCTCTTTTATCTAGCCTCCATGCTCTAGGCAGATTGATCTTTCTAAATAAAACAATAAATCTTATAATACCCCCTACTTAAAACCCTTCAACATCCCCCATGTAGAACTCTTTCCCAAATATTAGTCATTTGTTCATCACCCTCATAATTTTTCTTGCCATATCTGTGTACCATCTGTACTAATATTTAGGTAATATTTTTCTTTAAATTTATTCATTTAAAGTAATTTTAGCTTTCCCCTTAGCAATTACACTGCTAAAATCAAGTTTGAAGGTCTATTATTTTTCTAATATGTGTTAAAATAAATACTATTAAAATAACAAGGTAATCCATATATCACCTTAAAGCATCCATCATATGTACAAGCCTATTTTGGGACACACTAGCCTATAGGATCAAGTAAAATTTTTTACTGTAATTTGTTGTTGTTCAATCACTAAGTTGTGCCTGACTCTTTCTGACCCCATGGACTGCAGTATGCCAGGCTCTTCTGTCCTCCACTGTCTCCCAAAATTTGCTCAAATTTGTGTCCACTGCATCAGTGATGCTATTTTTGTTACTATCTATTACTGGAATGTATAAAGTCTTTTATGATCTGGCTCTCCCATCTTCTCCATGAGTCCCTACTTACACTCTCTGTTCTGACCACCCTTTCTTGCTTCCAGTTCAGACTGCTTCATAATCCCTCATAATCCCTTTTATGCCATATATAAGCACAGGTTTTATTGCAGATACCTATTTACATGTCTTTAAAAAAAACTTTTTATTTTGTTTTGGAGTATAGCCAATTAACAGACTTCCCCGGTGGCTCAGGGGTAAAGAATCTGCCTGCAGTGTAGGAGGAGCTGCAGGAGACTTGAGTTCAATCCCTGGATGGGAAAGATCCCCTGGAGGAGAACATGGCAACCCACTCCAGTATTCTCACCTGGAAACTCCCCATGGACAGAGGAGCCTGGTGGGCTACAGTCCATAGGGTCACAAAAAAGCTGACACAACTGAAGCGACTTAGCAAATATAGTCAATTAACAATACTGTGATAGTTTTAGGTGAAGAGCAAAGGGACTCAGCCATACATATACATGTATCCATTCTCCCCCAAGCTCCCCTCCCATCCAGGCTGCCACATAATATTTTACATGTTTTTTTGTCCTTACTAAATGGTTTAAGAAAATCATTGCTGACTGCTGTCCATGGTCTATATGCCTATGTTTGCTCGATCATGTCTGACTCTTTGTGACCCCATGGACTGTATATAGGCCACCAGGCTTCTCTGTCCATAGAATTCTCCAGGCAAGAATACTGGAGTGAATAGTCATTCCCTTCTCCAGGTGATCTTTCCAACCCAGGGATCCAACTGGGTCTCCTGTGTTGCATAGAGATTCTTTACCATCTGAGCCACCAGAGAAGCCCAGAATACTGATATATTTTTTCCAAATATGTAAACTTTTCTTAAATAAGAATAACATATTTTTTACTGAAAAAAAAATGATGTTTGTTTGTTACCAAGACAATGACTCAACACTGTAAAGTGATATTTTTCTCTTTGTAGTTTCTTTTAACATATGGACTCACCTGGGTAAAATTTGTTTGACTACCAAGCATAGAGATTGGACTGGAGAATAGAAAGTATAGTTTGTACCCAAATTAATTCCAAAACTTATTTTTGGTTTTCAAAGTGTAATAAAAGTACCCAAAGGAAAAGATAAAACTATACTTCTTTTTATAAAAAGAAATTGCAGCAGTATAGCGTGAACTGACTTTCACCTTTTTGATTTTTCTGCTGAGGGCAAGGCTTGAAGTAAAGAAGGGAAAGGGTAAAGTTGCAAGTTTTTACAAGCAGCATCAGAAACTCAGAGTTAGATGGTACCTTAGAGATAATCCAATCCAAACTCCTTGTTTTGCAGATAGGAAGTGAACAAGGTCAAGAGAAAGGGAAATTCCAATCTAAGTAAGGATTCTTTGGCAGAAATGGCAAAAATACTCCCATTTTGAGCTATATTATTTATGAGCACACAGTTCACATATGCATTTGCTTTGACTATTTGTGCCAGGAAGGGGAGACAAACATGCAGTCCTGGGATCACTCACAACCCCCACGGAAGACAGCAGAATGACCCAGGCACACACTGAGGATATATTTCTTTCTTTTTTTTTTAAATCAAATATGTTCTTTAGCGATTAGAGTTTTTTCTCAAACTAACCCTAGAGTAGTTTGAAGGAATTCCTGTTTCATATATTGAAAATAAAAACTAGGGAGCAAAAAAAAAAACTGCTCAGGAAGACAAAGAAATTTTAGCACCAAAACTGCCTACGTTGGTAGTATTGGATTCCAGAGCTAGGTATCTAGAGGCTATATTTCGTGCATCTGACATAATTCTGGATTTAAAAAAAAAATTGACCCCCACTTTGTTCTTCTGATTCCTGATTTGGGGCCCAGTCTTAATGATGAAAGCCTGGAGCAAACATATGAAAAAAATGTTCAACATCACTCATTATCAGAGAAATGCAAATCAAAACCACAATGAGGTACCATCTCATGCCTTTCAGAATGGCTTCTATCAAAAAGTCTACAAACAATAAATGCTGGAGAGAGTATGGAGAAAAGGGAATCCACTTACACTGTTGGTGGGAATGCAAAGTAGTACAGCCTCTATGGAGAACAGTTTGGGGATTCCTTAAAAAGCTGAAAACAGATCTGTGATATGATTCAGCAATCCTACTGCTGGGCATACACGCCAAGGAAACCAGAACTGAAAAAGACATGTGTACTCCAATGTTCATCAAAGCACTGTTTACAATAGCTAGGACATGGAAGCAACCTAGATGTCCACTGGCAGACGAATGGATAAGAAAGCTGTGGTACATAAACACAATGGACTATTACTCAGCCATTAAAAAGAATGCATTTGAATCAGTTCTAATGAGTTGGATGAAACTGGAGCCTATTATACAGAGTGAAGTAAGTCAGAAAGAAAAACACCAATCCAGTATATCAATGCATATATATGGAATTTAGATAGATATTAACAATAATCCTATATGCAAGACAGCAAAAGAGACACAAATGTATGGAAAAGTCTTTTGGACTCTGTGGGATAAGGCGAGGGTGGGATGATTTGAGAGAATAGCATTGAAACATGTATATTACCATATGTGAAATAGATCACCAGTCCAAGTTCAGTGCATGAAACAGGGCACTCAAAGCTGGTGCCCTGGAACAACCCAGAGGGATGGGATGGGGAGGGAGATGGGAGGACAGTTCAGGATGGGGGACACATGTACACCCGTGGCTGGTTGATGTCAATGTATGGCAAAAACCACCACAATATTGTAAAGTAATTAGCCTCCAATTAAAATAAATAAATTATTTTTTTAAATGATGAAAGTCTGGAAACATCAGGAAGAAACTAAGGCCATCTAATGAGCCATACAGACTGCTCTTTTAGATCCAGTGACTGATTATCATATTAGTAGATAATACCTCTTTCCCTCATTTCCCACTCTCCATTTTCTTGTTCATTAGACAGGGATAAGAAAGGAAGTGAAAAAAATCTCTGTATTTACTTAATTGTTGAGAAATCTGATACAAGTCGTGATTAGGAAAGAAGTTGAAATTAATGGATAAAAATGAACTGTGGGACTTACCTGTAGAATTACACTTAATCCATACTTTGCCTGCTTCCCATAACCCCAGTTAATTAAGAACTGACTGCACGACACAATGTTCTTTTCTGACAGAGGGGGCTGTCATGAGAGGGTATTGTGTTCCCTCTCTATACCTGTCAGCCAAGAAAATATTTCTCTGAGGAAAACATTCAGTACAGTAGAAGATAAATACTAATATAGCAGTAGGAGGATCAATCTTATTTTTACATTATTTTCAGTGGGTGAGTTTTGGAAAATAAGGTAAGTGGCACTGTTTACTCAGAATGACATCCACATGGGCAATTTTTCTCCAGATAGAAAATGAAAGTAGGCTTGAGGAACCTTATATACAGAAATCTGCTGTATTGGGGCTGTCTCTAGGTTACCTTTTGGAGAAGTGGCTGAAAAGTGTCCAGTATCCTTTCAGAAGTGTACTAAGTAGACACCAGAAGGGTATCTCAAGGTATCTCTCTGACCTGCCTCTATAAACAGAAACTAGAAACTGGTGTTGATTTCCATTAGCAGACTCCTTCAACTCACAAACCCATTTCCTCGCCTCATTGGCAATTCCCTTTTGAAGGACTAGGCAATTCCCTTTTGAAGGACTAGGCTTTCCTAATAAACATCTCATTTGGAGTTGTTTGCCAAGGCATGGCTAGACTTTCAAGTTTATTTTCTTAAGCCACTGCATTTCTTCTCACTTCTCAAGCCTAAAAACTAAGTTCGTAAGGATAAGTATTTCGAAGAACAGCCAAAGACAGTTGTGAATCCAACTCAAGCGGAAAAGTTAAATGAACTGATGTATTTTAACCATCTTAAAGACATTTTGAATGAAGGCTAGAGATAATGATGTACTGGAAAGTGTGCTAATAAAAGAGACAGCAGAACAGTGACACCTTAAAAGAAAGGCATGTATTATAGACGAGGAGAAATTAAAATTAGGGGAGTATTTTGATGATACAACTAAAATAGAACAAGATCTTTTCTTAGCAATGAAATAATTACAATGGTCAGTAATCACTTAAAATAGTTGGGTGCAATCAGCAATGCCTTTGGGTGCCACTGGGTGCCAGTGGTAGGACTAAGGCATGGGAAAGAGAAAAGAAGAAATAGAAAAAAAAAGGAGAAGAAAGAAAGACAAAATGAATAATACAGTAGAAAATAAAGGAAGATAAAAAAGAAAAAAGGAAATACATAAGAAGGGAATAGCTAGGAATAATTCTTCTAATATAATCTCATACTAGCAGGTTCATAAATTGCAAGTTAAAATTTTAAATATGGACAATAAAGTAAAAATATTGTTTACAGAACTGTTGTTTATAAAAAACTTCAAACTTTATATATTCTAGTAATAAAACCCTTACCCATGAGATGATTATATGCTTTGTCACTGCTTTCATTCCTTGAAGTAACTATGTTGTACACTAAAATCATTCAAGTTAGTTTCAGAATAGTTTGGTAGCTATAAACATTTTAAAACAATTTGTCCATTGTCTGGCTTAGTGGTACCCAATACTAACATTTTTATGATTGTGAGGATGACATTCCTTATTTTTTGTTTTGAAAACTCTAGGCAATACAGTGTATAAACCAATTGTTTAATAAGACTATTAAATACATTAATAGATTGTCTATATTACAAGAAAAAATCCTTTATATAAAGCAGATCATAGGAGTTATCTTAAAGAGTCCAAAATTAATCAGCCTGCTCCATAAGATTCATATGCTAAAATGCATTCATTTTAGAAACCTGTATGCGGGCCAGGAAGCAACAGTTAAAACTAGATGTGGAACAATTGACTGGTTCAAAATTGGGAAAGAAGTACAATAGGGCTGTGTACTGTCATCCTGCTTAATTAATGTATAAGCAGAGTACATCACTGAAATGCCAGGTTGGAATAAAGATTTCTGGGAGAAATATAAACCACCTCAGATGACAGCACTCTAACAGCAGAAAGCAAACAAGAACAAAAGAGCCTCTTGATGAGGTGAAGAAGAAAATGTAAAAGCTGGCTTGAAACTCAACATTCAAAAAATTAAGACCATGGCATCCAGTTCCATCGTGCATGCATGTGTGTGAAGTTGCTTCAGTAGTGTGTAACTCTTTGCGACCCTTTGAACTGTAGCCCGCCAGGCTCCTCTGTCCATGGGATTCTCCAGGCAAGAATACTGAAGTAGGTTGCCATGCCCTCCTCCAGGGGACTTCCAGACCCAGGGATTGAACCCACATCTCCTGCACATCCTCCACTGCAGATGAATTCTTTACCGCTAAACCACCGGGGAAGCCCTCCAATCCTGTCACTTCATGACAAATACAAGAGAAAAAAGTGGAGACAGTGACAGATCTTATTTTCATGGGCTCCAAAATCACAGCAGATGGTGACTGCAGCCATGAAATTAAAAGCTTGATCCTTGGAAGAAAAGCTGTGTCAAACCTAGGCAGTATATTAAAAAGCAGAGACATCACTTTGCTGACAAAGGTCCATATAGTCAAAGCTATGGTTTTTCCAGTAGTCATGTATGGATATGAGAGTTGGACCATAAAGAAGGCTGAGCTCTGAAAAATTGATGCTTTCAAGTTGTGATGCTGGAGAAGACTCTTAAGAGTCCTTTGAGAGAGACCAAACCAATCCATCCTAAAGGAAACCAACTCTGAATATTCATTGGAAGGACTGATGCTGAAGCTGAAGCTCCAATACTTTGGCCACCTGATGCAAAGAGCCAACTCATTGGAAAAGACTCTGATGCTGTGAAAGATTGAAGGCAGGAGGAGAAGGGGGCAACAGGATGAGATGATTAGATAGCATCACCAATATTCAGGACTGATTTCCTTTAGGATGGACTGGTTGGATCTCCTTGCAGTCCAAGGGTTCTCAAGAGTCTTCTCCAACATCACAGCTCAAAAGCATCAATTCTTCTGCGCTCAGCTTTCTTTATAATCCAACTCTCACATCCATACACGACTACTGGAAAAACCATAGCCTTGACTAGATGGTCCTTTGTTGGCAAAGTACAGAGGGGCTTAATTGGGGGTAAAAAGGAATTCTCCCCTCTCCACTTTCAACATGGCTCCCCAGTGATGAATACTTTTAACTTTTAAAACATTTAAATATTTTCTAACATTATCTCCATATGTCTTAGGTAATATGTTTATTATTTCTTTAAAAAATTTTTTTTTGCTGTGAGGCATGATTGGGATCAAACCTTCACCCTCTGCAGTGGAAGTCCCTATGTTTATTATTTCTTAATTGATTTTCAGCATTGTCTATTGAAGTCCTGCTCTGCTAGATAAGTATGTGGTTAGTTTACATAAATCCCTGTCCAACTCTCCTTCTCCCTATGTAATGTATAGCCCTATTCTCAGTTCTACCACTAGTTACCTCTGAAATGTTAACTATAATTAAATTTCAATCTCTGGTTCCAAGTTTTTTGATTCCCCATTCTTTTTTTCACTGTTCCTCAACATCTCCTTTTAACCATTTCAGTTATACCTTTATTTTTACATTGTTAAGATTGATAACATTTACATTGTGTTATGTTACCATATTTAGGTGTGCTATAACTAGACTTATTTATTGATTCCAAAAGTTGAATACCAGCAGACAGTCTTTATATTATCATAACTATAGTTTTCACTGTATAACCAAACTGTGTGCTGAAATAGTAACCACTTGTCTACAGGAATGATATTATGCTCCTGTATCATTCAATGGAGAATATTTTGAGGATCACATTCAAATGGATTCTTCTATTTTTATACTCTACCAATTGCCTTGATCATGTCCTCAAGTTGTTTTAAGTATTCAATCATGATATCAGTGTCCCCTCTTTTTTTTTTTTTTGGCTGCGTACTATTGGTATACCTAGCGCATGGTGGTGGGAGCAGTTAACGTGACTCAACAGTTACTGCAACAATTGTCTAGAACTTGGACAAACGAAGTTTTTTTTAGGGAGGATTATTTATCCCTGACATACTTTAGAATTTCAGGTACATGATGTTAACAAAAAGCTGACTAACTTTATTCAGTTTCACTACAGTTTTTAATCCGCTATAAAATTGCATTTTCTTATTGCCTACACCCAGAGAAAATGACTCTTACTGCCCTGGCACCTGGTACACCAATGCTAGTTACAGTTCTCCCAGAGTCCTTTTCTACCTCTATCTTGAAATACGGGCTACTCTGTGATGAACTAGAGGGATGGGATGGGAGAGAGGAGGGAGGATCAAGAGGGAGGGAATATATTTATACTTATGACTGATTAATGTTGTTGTACAGCAGAAACCAACACAACATCGTAAAGTAATTATCCTCCAATAAAAATAGAGTAAAAAAAAAAACCAAAACAAACGTGAGCTGCTACACAGTGACTGTCCTAGGATTTCTCTTTTTTTACTATTCTAATTTAGATCTGTTTTTATTAGTCCTGCAACTTTCTTTTTTTTTACTTTCTCATTTTGCTGTAACAATCTTGTAAGCAATGTCTCAGAAAGGGTGCCTAGGAGGTCAACTTTCTCAGTCTTTTCATATTTAAGAATGTCTTTATTCTATCATCTTAGGCTCAGACAGTAAAGAATCTGCCTGCAATTCAGGAGACTTGGGTTTCATCCCTGGATCAGGAAGATCCCCTGGAGAAGGAAATGACAACCGACTCCAGTATTCTTGCCTAGGAAATCCTATGACAGGGCAGCCTGGTAGGCTGCAGTCCATGAGGTCAGACAGGACTGAGTAACTAACACTTTACTTAGTTGCTATTATTGTTTGGTTTAAAATTCTAGGCTCAAAGTAATTATCCCTCAGAACTTTGTAGGTATTGTTCTATCATCTTCTAGCATATGGTATTGATAAACTCTATATAAATCTGATTCTTTTGCATTTGAGGGTAAACTTTCTGTTTTAATTAGAAATCTTGAGGATCTTCTTTTTATTCTTGGTCTTTTGAAATTTCATGATGGTGGTAGTTGTTTTGGAGTTATCTTCAGTTCTGTATATTCTATTTGCTCAAAGAATATATCTTGTTAATTTGGTATCTTTCTTTCAGGTCAGAATATTTCCTCTGTTGTCCTGTGGTGGGTGCTGATTCATTGTCATTACGAATAGTAAAAGAGAATATATCATTATATGAGAGCTGGGCTTATGGTCTCACAGATTTCATTTTAGGTGCACAGTGAATTAGCTGCTATGCCAGGGAACTCTAAATGCCAGGATGAGGAAGATGTTATTCTGAGACATCTAGTTCTTTCCAGGCAGTCTTTAGTTCAATTCAATGGCTCAGTCAAGTCTGACTCTGTGACCGCATGGACTGCAACACGCCAGGCCCCTCTGCCCATCACCAACTACCGGAGTTTACTCAGACTCACGTCCATTGAGTTGGTGATGCCATTCAACCATCTCATCCTCTGTCGTCCCCTTCTTCTCCTGCCTTCAGTCTTTCCCAGCATCAGGGTCTTTTCAAATCAGTCAGCTCTTTGCATCAGGTGGCCAAAGTATTGGAGTTTCAGCTTCAACATCAGTCCTTCCAATGAACACCCAGGACTGATCTCCTTTAGGATGGACTGGTTGGATCTCCTTGCAGTCCAAGGGACTCTCAAGAGTCTTCTCCAACACCACGGTTCAAAAGCATCAATTCTTCAGCACCAAGCTTTCCTTATAGTTCAACTCTCACAGCCATACATGACCACTTGAAAAACCATAGCTTTAACTAGAAGGACTTTTGTTTGCAAAGTAATGTCTCTGCTTTTTAATATGCTATCTAGGTTGGTCATAACTTTTCTTCCAAGGAGTAAGCATCTTTTAATTTCATGGCTGCAATCACCATCTGCAGTGGTTTTGGAGCCAAGAAAAATAAAGTCAGCCACTATTTCCACTGTTTCATCATCTATTTTCCATGAAGTGATGAGACCAGATGCCATGATCTTAGTTTTCTGAATGTTGAGCTTTAAGCCAACTTTTTCACTTTCCTCTTTTACTTTCATCAACAGGCTCTTTAGTTCTTCTTCACTTTCTGCCATAAGGGTGATATCATCTGTATATATCAGATTATTGATATTTCTAGCAGCAATCTTGATTTCAGCTTGTGCTTCATCCAGCCCAGCGTTTCTCATGATGTACACTGCATATTAGTTAAATAAGCAGGATGATAATATATAGCCTTGACGTACTCCTTTTCCTATTTGGAACCAGTCTGTTGTTCCATGTCCAGTTCTAACTGTTGCTTCCTGACCTGCATACAGGTTTCTCAAGAGGCAGGTCAGGTGGTCTGGTATTCCTATCTCTTTCAGTATTTTCCAGAGTTTGTTGTGATCCACACAGTCAAAGGCTTTGGCATAGTCAATAAAGCATAAATAGATGTTTTTCTGTTACTCTCTCTTGCTTTTTCAATTGTCCAGCTAATGGTGGCAATTTGATCTCTGGCTCCTCTGCCTTTTCCAAAACCAGCTTGAATATCTGGAAGTTCATAGTTCACGTAATGTTGAAGCCTGGCTTGGAGAATTTTGAGTATCACTTTGCTAGCATGTGAGGTGAGTGCAATTGTGCAATAGTTTGAGCATTCTTTGGCATTGCCTTTCTTTGGGATTGGAATGAAAACTGACCTTTTCCGGTCCTGTGGTCACTGTTGAGTTTTCCAAATTTGCTGGCATATTGAGTGCAGCACTTTCACAGCATCATCTTTTAGGATTTGAAATAGCTCAACTGGAGCTTCTTCAACTCCACTAGCTTTGTTCGTAGTGATGCTTCCTAAGGCCCACTTGACTTCACATTCCAGGATGTCTGACTCTAGGTGAGTGATCACACCATCGCGATTACCTGGGTCATGAAGATCTTTTTTGTACATTTCTTCTGTGTATTCTTGCCACCTTGTCTTAATATTTTCTGCTTCTATTAGGTCCATACAATTTCTGTCCTTCATTGAGCACATCTTTGCCTGAAATGTTCCCTTGGTATCTCTGATTTTCTTGAAGAGATCTCTAGTCTTTCCCATTCTATTGTTTTCCTCTCTTTCTTTGCACTGATCACTGAGGAAGGCTTTCTTATCTTTCCTTGCTATTCTTTGGAACTCTGCATTCAAATGGGTATATCTTTCCCTTTCTCCTTTGCTTTCAGCCTCTCTTCTTTCCTCAGCTATTTGTAAGCTATTTTGCTCAGACAGCCATTTTGCTATTTTTCATTTCTTTTTCTTGGGGATGATCTTGCTCCCTGTTCATTGCACAGGAGACAAACCTCTGTCCACAGTTCATCAGGGACTCTGTCTATCAGATCTACTCCCTTAAATGCAGTACTCACTTCCACTGTATAATAGTTAGGGATTTGATTTAGGTCATACCTGAAGGGTCTAGTAGTTTTCCCTACTTTCTTCAATTTCAGTCTGAATTTGGCAATAAGGAGTTCATGATCTGAGCCACAGTCAGCTCCTGGTCTTGTTTTTGCTGACTGTATAGAGCTTCTCTATCTTTGGCTGCAAGGAATATAATCAATCTGAGTTCAGTATTGATCATCTGGTGATATCCATGTGTAGAGTCTTCTCTTGTGTTGTTGGAAGAGTGTGTTTGCTTTGACCACTGCATTCTCTTCGCAAAACTCTATTAGCCTTTGCCCTGCTTCATTCTGTACTCCAAGGCCAAATTTGCCTGTTACTCCAGGTGTTTCTTGACTTCCTACTTTTGCATTCCAGTTCCCTATAATGAAAAGGACATCATTTTGGGGTGTTAATTCTAGAATGTCTTGCAGGACTTCATAGAACCATTCAACTTCAGCTTCTTCAACATTACTCTTTCTGGCATACACTTAGATTACTGTAATATTGCATGGTTTGCCTTGGAAACGAACAGACATGATTCTGTCGTTTTTGAGATTGCATCCAAGTATTGCATTTCAGACTCTTTTGTTGACCATGATGGCTACTCCACTTCTAAGGGATTCTTTCCCACAGTAGTAAATATAATGGTCATCTGAGTTAAATTCACCCATTCCAGTCCATCTTAGTTCGCTGATTCCTAAAATTTTGACATTCACTCCTGCCACCTCCTATTTGACCACTTCCAATTTGCCTTGGTTCATGGACCTAACACTCCAGGTTCCTATGCAATATTGCTCTTTACAGCATTGGACTTTGCTTTCATCACCAGTCACATCCACAACTGGGTGCTGTTTTTCCTTTGGCTCCATCTCTTCATTCTCTCTGGTGTTATTTCTCCACCTACATATTGAGCACCTACCAACATCTTTCAGTGTCCTATCTTTTTGCCTTTTAATACTGTTCATGAGGTTCTCAAGGCAGGAATACTGAAGTGGTTTGCCATTCCTTTCTCCAGTGCACCACATTTTGTCAGAACTCTCCACCATGGACTGTAGCCTGCCAGATTCCTCTGTCCATGGGCTTTTCCAGGCAAGAATACTGGAATGGGTTGCTGTTTTCTTCTCCAGGAGACATTCCTGGCCCAGGAACTGAACCTGGGTCTCCTGCCTTGCATGCAGCTTCTTTACCAACTGAGCTAGGATCAAGAGACCATGGGGGTAAGGAACTGAAAATGGCCTCTAGATGCTGAGAACAGTCCCTGAAAGATAGTCATAATAAAGAAGGGGAGTGGGTTTCAACCCCTCAACATCAACAAACTGAATTCAGCCAACAGTATGAATAAGTTTGGAAGCATGTTTTCCCTCAGAACCTTGAGCTGAGAATTTGACACAGCTGACACCTTGATTTCAGCCTTTTGATGCCCTTCGTTTAGCAACCCAGTCATGCTATACTGGACTTCTGACCTACAGAAACTGTGAAGTAATAAATGGGTGTTGTTTAAAGTCAGTAAGTTTGTGATAATTTGCACATAATGTAATAATGTGATAATTTGCACATAATGTAAATATATGCATTTTACAGAACCAATATGGCACACTTAAGATCTGAGTGACTGAACTGAACTGAAAGTTGTAATTTGCATTCAATAAAATGCTCAGATCTTAAGTTTTGTAAAACACATATGTTTACATTGCCCACATCCCTATCAAGATACAGAATATTTCTATTACCCTGGAAAATTCCCTCCAGCTCTCCTCGTCAGCCCTACCATCTCCAAGTAAACATTGATATGATTTCTATCATCTATAGGATAGTTTTTTCTGTTGCTGAATATTATATTAATGGAATCATTCATTATGTGCTTTTTGTGAATGTTTCTTGGATTACTGCCTAGAGGTGGGATTGTTTTGTTAGAAAGTAGATTTACATTTAACTTTATAAGAAACGGCTGAATAATCTTCCAAAGATGTACCATCTTGCCGTCCCACTAGCAACATACAAGAGTTGTTACTCCATATCCTTTCCAACATTTGATGTTGTCATTTTTTGTTTTCATTCATTTTTAGCAATTTTAGTAAGTATTGCTATATCATATATGGCTTTAATTTCCATTTCATTTTCCTCATGATGATTTATATTAAGCATCTGTTCATGTTCTTATTGTTTATTCACATATATCTTATTTCAAAGTGTCTTTTCAAGTGTTTTCCTGGGTAAGTTTTCATTCATTATTGAGTCACAGGAATTTTCTCATTGTATTCTGAATACAAGTTATTTGTCTGTTCTATGTTCCAAATATTTTCACCCAATCTGTTGTTTGCCTTTTCACTTCTTTAATGTTGCCTTTTGATGAGCAGAACTTTTTAATTTTGATGAAGCAAAATATATTATTCTTTTTCTTTTATGGTTCATGATTTCTGTATTCACTCTAAGAAACCTCTGCCTACCACAAGTTTGAAAAGATTATCCAATGTATTATTTTAGTAGCCTTATTGTTTTAATTGTGGTTAGATGTGATCCATCTTGCATGCTTTCTTGTGTGTGATATGAGGTATTTATCTAAGATTTTCTTCCATAATGATACCCAAATATCAAAGCATCATTTGTTGAAGAAATATGCCTTTATTTTAGTGAATTGCTTTGGACTATTTTTGAAAATAAAATGTTTTGGGTCTGTTTCTGGACTCTCTGCTTTTCCATATAACCTTTTTAAAATCATGTCCTCAGTACCATATTGTCTTGTTTATTGTTCCTTTATACAAAACCGTGAAGTCAGGTGTTATGAGTCCTTCATCTCTGTCCTTTTTCCAGATTGTTTTGGCTGTGCTAGGTATTTTGCCTTCCAAATAAAATTTTAAGTCAGCATGTAAATTTCTTAAAAAAATATTTTTCACAATTGCATTGAATCAATACTTTTCAATATAATTTTCTATAATGGTGACAGTGTTATGTATCTGTGCTGTATAGTATGGCAGCTACATACATGTAACTTGTTAAGCATTTAAAATGTGGGTAGTATAAGTGAAAAAAAGATTTTGTTTTATTTAATTATAATTAATTTAAAAGTAACCAACCACAAATCTAAAATATAAAACAAGCTAGTGACTATAATAAAAAAGAAACAGACTCACAGATATAGAGAACAAACTAGTGGTTATGAAAGGGAAGAGGGAAAGGAGGAGGGGCAAGATAGGGTAGAGGATTAGGAGGTACAGACTACTGTGTATAAAATAAATAAGATACAAGGATATATAGTATAGCACAAGGAATATAGCCAATATCTTATAATAACTATAAATGAAGTATAATCTATAAACATTTTGAATCACTATGCCATGTACTTGAAACTAATATAATATTGTAAATCAACTGTACCTCAATAAAAATAAAAATAAATAAATATAAAAAAACACAAAGTGGCTAATGGCTACCAGATTGGACAATTTGCAGCTCTAGGTCAGTTTGTGGACAACGGGCATCTTAATATTTGCTCCTCCTATCAAAAAACATCCTATTTTCCATTTATTTAAGTATCTTCAATTTCTCTCAACACTACTTAATAGTTTTTAGTCTATTGCTCTTATCCCTAAGGGTTTTTTTTTTTGCATTTTCTCAAATGCTTTTTCTGCATCTACTGAAATTACAGGATGTTCTTTAATCTGATAAAATTTAATCAATTTTTATATATGAAAAAGCCCACTGATCAAGGTAGATTATCCTTTTCATATATTGCTACATCTGACTTTCTAATGTTTTGTTAAGGACTTTTGTATCTATGTTCAGGAGTGATATTTGTCTATAATTTATCTTTCTTGTATGTTATATTTTAGTATTAAAGTTATACTGGTTTCATAAATTAGTAAGAAATGTTTTTGAATGATTTTGCATAGAATTGGTGTTATTTCTTCCCTAAATGTTTGATAGAATTCATCAGTGAAGTCATCTGGACCTGGAGCTCTATTTGTGGAAAATTGTTTGGTAATGAGCTCAATTTCATTAACAAGTATAGATGTCCTACTTCTTGTACTGGTTTTGGCAATTTGCTTCTTTCATCAAATTTATTCATTTCTTCTCTGCTGTTGAATTTTTTGGCATAAAGTCATCCCTATTATTCCTTTATTATCATTATAAAACCTATGTAATCTATAGGGATATCTCCTTTTTCATTTCTAACATTCATAATGTATGTTTTCATTCTTTTCCT
This sequence comes from Antilocapra americana, assembly GCA_007570785.1. Classification (NCBI taxonomy): domain Eukaryota; kingdom Metazoa; phylum Chordata; class Mammalia; order Artiodactyla; family Antilocapridae; genus Antilocapra; species Antilocapra americana. The sequence continues at coordinate 1,267,482 of ML663456.1, read as the reverse complement.
GATACAGTTTGTTCTGTGTGTATTCATGCTGTTAATCTTTTCCCCCCCAAAATTTGTTGATAATCTCTGCTAATTTTTCCATTTTATTAATTTCACTTTTATTTATATACATTTTTCTACTTACTTGGGTTTAGCTGGCTATTACTTATCTGATTTCTCGAGATGGAAATAGAAATTATTGATTCTTTGTCTTCCTTTTCAATAATAGGCATTCAAAGTTACAAAATTTCTTCTAAGAGATGTTTTAGATTATCACCTGAGACTTGATATAACTGTTTATTATATTTCATTTAAAAATAGTTTCTAATCTCCTTGTGATTTCATTTTGACCCGTGAGTTTTTTGGTAGTATACTGCATAGTTTCAAACTATTGGAGGCCTCCCTATGTATCTTGTTATTGATTTCTATTTTTTTGTGGGTGCCAAAATATCACTTTTTATTCTTGTGCAGGATTCTGTATAATGCCAATCCTTAGAAATGTATTGGGACTTATTTTATAACCAAACATGTGGTCTATATTGGTGAATGCTCTTTACCAAGTGTGTATTTTACTATTAATGGGTCTGATGTTACATAAATGTCAATTAGGTCAAATGGTTGATGATGTTGAAGTGAAGTGAAGTCACTCAGTGGTGTCCGACTCTTCAGGACCCCTTGGACTGTAGCCTAACAGGCTCCTCTGTCCATGGGATTTTCCAGGCCAGAATACTGGAGTGGGTTGCCATTTCCTTCTCCAGATCTTCCCAACCCAGGGATTGAACCTGGGTCTCCTGCATTGTAGGTAGACGCTTTACATCTGAGCCACCAGGGAAGTCCTAAAATGTTAAGAACTCCATACAATTTCTAGGATATCTGTATTAGTAATTTTACCATATATTATAACATGAGTGGATTTATTACTCATTTGATAATCTTTTTCATGTAATTTAACCAACCAAATAAACACAGTTTAATATCTCTCTTTGGGATGTTTCAGGGGCCCTCTGAAGCACCCCAAAGTTAGCTAGAGATCAAAGGAAGTTCAAAAGAATTTGATTTAGGAAGTTTTATCAAAAGATCAATTAAAAGGGTTTAGAACATTTGGTCAGATTTAGTCAATGTTGATGGCTGTACCATTTAGCTTGTTGATATGTCACAATGGGCGTAAATACCAAGGCTCAAGGTCTAGTGAAAGTCAGCTCCGCCATCTTGGACCTAGTTGGCTCTAACCAATTTTCTTATGGCTGTGTCATTTCTAACAAATTTTAATCCAATTTTAGAAAATCTTGATCATGCATAACTCTTTTGAGTATTTTTTCATACTTTTTTTTTACTGAAAACACACTTTCTACTTTCCTTTAGCAACCAAGAACTAGCTTTTATATTAGCATTTTATAGATTGGTGAGCATAAATACCAGTGATAACTTCTAAAACCCTTGCTTTTTTAGAACATTTTAGAATGGCACCAAACATTATTCATTTATAGTCTCAAATCTCTTTAGTTTCTCTGTAAAAGGAAATTAGTGTTTAGTAGCAAATGTTTCAAAATCTTATTTTATTTGGAAATGACCTAACTATTCAATAGACTTGCAACACTTAGCACACCCCTTAGAAATTCAAGTTACACCAATCTGGAGAGACTATTTTAGACAAATATTCCTAAAGAATAATTATTTTAATAGAGTTTATATAAAAGCTCATATTTCACTTACTTTTTTAGAAGTTTTTTTACTTGAGGTAATTTCCTTGTTGACAAACTTGTAACAGATATAATATTTAACTTATATTAAACCTAGGTACAATGAAAATATTCTACTTAGTGTTAATTACTCTAAGACATGTCTGTATTAGATAGGTCAACAAAGAAACATTAATATTGGGTATTTAATACTGAATATTTTCCAGTTCACATGAACCTGGAATTCATTGTTTAATTTAGATTTGTAAGTGCTTACCTTTCTTTAAGCCTATTAAATAGAACTCATTTACAAATTAACTTCAAAAATGTTACCCAGAGACAAAGACATACCAAGACATATTTAGACAGACACAGTGCAAGATCTAGCTTCATTTTCTAAGTTTAGTCATGAATTAGCTATTGCAATATAAAATTTACAAGTTTATAAAAAAATCAATTGAAATAAATAAAAATTCTAAAGGCTTTTTTCCCTTTTCCCTCAGTCTCAGGAGTTAGAGATGGTCTAGAGAAGTGTTCCCGAGAGCCCTGGTCTCAAGGCACAGGGAAAGAAAATCAAGTTCTAAAAAAATGGTGGCAGATCTAAGCCAAATGGTGGCCAGACAAAGCAAAATGGCCATCAAAAATCACAACACAGATCACAGAGTTAAAACACAAACATATAAACCTGGCAGTCCTCATCAGACACTCCCTTAAATACAAGAATACAGTCTCTCAGAAAACCTCCTATAGAGACACAGAACTTCAGATCTAAGTACTAACAGGGTAAAGGAAAATATCTCGGGTCTTCAAAGATTTCAAAGGGAGGAAAGGAAGCCAGGTTGAAAGAAGAAGGGGGAGGAGGTGGGAAAGGGGGACAAAAGGGCTGGCGTTATAGACGTCTCCTGCCACCTGCAGGTAGATACTCAGGCATTACGGGACTTTGCCTTGGGCCTCCAGAGCAGGGAAGACTGGAACTCTGCCCTACCAGAAACCAGACCAGGACAGAACCAGAATTCGAGTTCTCTGCCAAAAGAAGGTGATCAGTCTCCAATCCTCAGCTCAGGCTGAGGCCCTTCGGCCAATTCCTGCATCCAGGACTGGGGGACTAGAAAAATGGAGAAGGGTAGGAAAGGTTAAAGAGAGGAAAGAGAGGGAAGGGGAGAGAGGTCAATAAAGTATCTTGTTCCTTACTGGTCGGGGCACTCTGGCCAGTTGTCCGTGTCAGGAGGAGACCAGGGACAAAATGGTCTCAATTGCAGCCACTGGGTCTGGTCCATTGGCAGGCAAGCTGGCCCCTGAGTACCCTGAGTGGTCAAGATGTCAGTCTCAGTGAAGAAGAGTCCCCACCAGAGTCGCCATTTGTTGCAGGAAGTGGGACCCCTTCCAGGGCCTGAAACTTGGCTCGTGTCTAACACTCGGAAATGAGTTGTCTGAGGAGACACATGTGCTGACAAAGCAAGAGATTTTATTGGGAAAGGGCACCTAAGAGGAGAGCAGTAGGGTAAGGGAACCCAGGAGAACTGATGATGTTAAGTCCTTCATATTATTTCTGATTTTTTTCTTTACATGTTCCATCAATTACTGAGAGAATGTTGTTAAAGTCTCCTTGTTTGTAGATTTGACTATCCTTTATTTTCTAATAGTTTTTGATTCATATATTTAGGACTTTCATATATTAGGACTTTTCATCAGAATCAACACATTTAGGAATGTTTTCTCTTCTTGAATAATTAACCCTTTTATCATTATGAAATGTCTCTATTACTAGTATATCTCCTCATCATAAGCTACTTTGTCTGATAGTAATACAGCCATAACATATTTTATATGATTAGAGTTTGCATGACATACGTTTTTCCATTTTTTCAGTTTCAGCTTCTTTTTGTCTCTATGTTTAGTGTGTGTATCAACTAAGAAATATATGGTAGGGTCTTACTTTACCATCAAGTTTGACAATCTTGTATTTTAACAAGGGTGTTTAGTCTATTTACACAATAAAATTGATATTTTAGACAGAAATCTACCATCTTGGTGTTTGATTTGCATTTATCTCATCTGTTTTATTCTTATTTTTCAGTTCCTACTTTTCTAATTTGGGGAGAGTTAATCAAATCTGTTAAGTATTGACCCTTGCCTGCACTTGCCCAGAGCCAGTGGTTTCGGCATCCAGTAAGACAATGGAGCAGACATGAGCAGAGCAAGGGTGGACAGGCTCAGACTGGGGCTGCTGCTTCTGGTGCTACTCCTTCCCATGAAGATTTATTCAAATCAAACAACTGCTGTAATGCTTTGAAATAACTCCTTCCAAAATACTGTGGCTGCCCCAAATTCATTTATCTCCACCATCAAGGCAGTCAAGTTCTCTGCAGTCCATAGCCAACCTCATTGTGATCTTGTTCTCCCTTCTACATCTCTACTGTTAACAGACTCAGACCAAGAAATACCTGCAATTCTTCATCTTCTAAACCCAATCCAAGTGGCAACTATACCTCTAGTGTGACAAGGGAAAGGCAGGTCTTCATTGAATCTGTTAATTCCATGCTTTATTCTACTTATACAGAAAATATTGAGTCTCAAATTTGATTGCTTTTGAGATATTTTAGTTATTTTTCTTGATCATTTTGATCAGGCTTCCCTGATGGCTCAGGCTGTAAAGCATCTGTCTGCAATGTGGGAGACCTGGGATCGATCCCTGGGTTGGGAAGTTCCTCTGGAGGAGGAAATGGCAACCCACTCCAGTACTCTTGCCTGGAAAATCCCATGGGTGGAGGAGTGTGGTAGGCTACAGTCCATGGGGTCTCAAAGAGTTGGACATGACTGAGTGGCTTCACTTTCTTTCTTTCTTAATCATTTTTATGATATTTTATATTGATATTTTGTTTTAATGATTATTCTAGAGATTATAGTACATCTATAACTTATTATACATTCAAGATGTACTCCATTACTTTGTCAGCTATTTAATAATTTTATAAAATATATTTACAATGACTACACTCCTACTCTTTGGATTCTTGTCATATATTTTATTTTCACATATGCTATATCCTGCACATTCCTTTGGTGTTATGTCTACATTAAATAGCCAACAATCTTTAAAGAGACTTAATATGATAATAAATAAATATAATAATGATAAGATTAGTGTTTAAAAGACTATTTGTATTTCTTAACAAATTTACTCTTTCTGATGGTTTTCATTTCTTCCTGTGTAGCTATGTTTCTCTCTGATCACATTTTCCTTCAGCCCACTTAATTCCTTTCAGTATTTCTTATAGACAAACCTAGAAAGCATATTAAAAAATAGAGACATCACTTTGCCAACAAAGGTCCATATAGTCAAAGCTATGGTTTTTCAAGTAGTCATGTATGGATGTGAGAATTGGACCATAAAGAAGGTTGAGTGCTGAAGAATTGATGCTTTCGAGTTGTGGTGCTGGAGAACACTCTTGAGTGTCCCTTGGACAGCAAGGAGATCAAACAAGTCAATCCTTAAGGAAATCGACCCTGAATATTCATTGGAAGGACTGATGCTGAAGCCTAAGCTACAATACTTCGGCTGCATAATGCAAAGAGCTGACTTAGTGGAAAAGACCCTGATGCTGGGAAAGATTGAAGGCAGGAGAAGAAGGGGGCAGCAGAGGATGAGATGGCTAGATAGCATCACCTGTCCAATGGACAAGAATCTGAGCAGACTCCAAGAGATAGTAGAGGACAGAGGAGGCTGGCATGCTGCACTCCATGGGGTTGCAAAGAGTCAGACACAACTTAATGACTGAATAACAACACATTTCTTATAGTACAGTCTGTGGAGATGAACTCTTTCAGGTTTGTCTGTCAAAAATATCTCTATTTCACTTTCCTTTTTATAGGATACTTTAAAATTCTGATTTTATTGTTTCTGATAAAGAAAGCAGTTATCATTCTTATTATTGCTTTTTTGTAAGAAATGCTACTTCTTTCTCTGGCTGCTTTCAAGATTTTCTGTTTACCTCGGTCTTCCAATTTTGACTATGATTTCCCTAGGTGTGTTCCATGTATTTCTCCTGCTTGAAGTTGCAGAGCTTCTTGGATTTATGGGCTGGTATCAATTAAAAAAAATCTGGTCATTGTCTCTTCAAATATTTTCAAATGCTTCATTTGCTCTGTCCTTTCCCTGATAGGACTCTAATTACATTTATTCTAGACCAGCAATCCCCAACCTTTTTGGCATTAGGGACTGGTTTTCATGGAAGACAATTTTTTCATAAATTAAAGGGTAATATAGGGGAATGGTTTCAGGATGATTCAAGTGCACTGGGGAGCAGCTGTAAAGACAGATGAAGTTTCACTCATTCAGACTACCCGCTGCTCACCTTCTGCTGAGTGGTCCTGTTCCTAACAGGCCACGGACCACTACTGGTCCATGGTCCCAGGGTTGGAGACCCTTGTGCTAGATCATTTGATACTGCCTTACAAGTCTCAGAAGTTCTGTTCTGATTTATTTCATTCTTTTTGCTTGTTTTGTCTCTTTGATTTGTATAATTTCTGTTGACTTGTCTTTAAGTCCACCAATCCCTTTTTGTTATGTTCAGTCATCTTTCATTCCAATGTGTTGTGTTTTGTTAGTTGCTCAGTCATGTCCGACTCTACAGTTCATTCCTGAACTGTAGCCCACCAGGCTCCCCTGTCCATGGGATTCTCCAGGCAAGAATACTCGAGTGGGTTGTCATTTCCTTCCCCAGGGGATCTTCCCAACCCAGGGATCAAACCCCAGTCTCTGCATTGCAGGCAGATTCTTTACTGTCTGAGCCACCAGGGAAGCCCCATTTATTCATTTCAATGAATTCTCTATTTTAGATATTGCATTTTTTAGTTATAGAATTTCCATCTTATTCTTTTTGTAATATTTAGATTTATTTATTTATTTGGATGCACCAGGTCTTAGTTGCAGCACACAGAATCTTTGATCTTCACTGTGGCATGTAGGATCTTTGTTTTTTTTATTTTGAATTTTGTTTTTAGTATTATAATTCACATTTTCTTCGCTCTTTACATGTATGTTAATTTTTTCTTGTCTACTGGACATTGTGTATGGTATGTTTTAGAGATTCTGGATTATGTTGTCTTCTTCCAAAGGTGATTAAATTTTGTGCTGGAAGGCAGTTACATTACTGGAAACTTATCTTGATCTTGTCAAGGTCTGGTTTCATGTTTTGTTGGAGAATGGTGGGGAGGGTGGTACAGTTTCTATTTTGCCCCTAGTTCTGAGGTGTACTACTGGTTTACAATTCCTACTCCTAATGTTGTGGTTTTTCTCAGGTTTCAAGTGAATGCTTGGTATGTTCACAAAGGACTCTACTCTAGATGGGTCAGAACTTAATTCTATTCTCAGCACTATGTGAATTCTAAAATCTCTGTTCAGCTGAGGATTTGGCCAAGAAACTAATGGGTATTCCTATACACATTTCTGTAACCCTTCCCTTTTCCAGTAACTGTCCAGATTTTTTCAGTCAACTTAGCAACTCATAACTCTGATCTCTTCCCTTCACTCCATGAGACTGCTACATTCTGCTTAGGCTTCATTTCCCTGCACTACAGTTTGGAAATTGCTCCCAGGCAGAAAGTCAGGGAGTATATGGACTTCAACTTGAGAGTGTTTCTTCTCTGAATTTAGCAGACTGGCATGTCCACTATCAAATGCTTAAAACCTATTGTTTTATATATTTTCTCAGGAAAGTATCTGAGAGGTGCAAAGGTCAGTAACTTGTGAGTCACTTCATTGTCTACTGAGAAAAAATTATGTTTTGGTGTATCGGCATATGGAATCAAGTCAAGAAATTTTTGGCTTCTCTGTATGTACTAGAATGATGAGATAAAATCAGCTATGTCTTCCTATTTTGGCTTAGCCCCCAAAAGGTATATAGCACTGAACATTGCTACTTGCTAGCTTTTGAACTGTGGTGTTGGAGAAGACTCTTGAGAGTCCCTTGGACTGCAAGAAGATCCAACCAGTTCATCCTAAAGGAGATCAGTCCTGGGTGTTCATTGGAAGGACTGATGGTGAAGCTGAAACTACAATCCTTTGGCCACCTGATTCGAAGAGCTGACTCTTTGGAAAAGACCCTGATGCTGGGAAAGATTGAGGGCAGGAGGAGAAGGGGATGCCAGAGAATGAGATGGCTGGATGGCATCATCAACTCATTGGCCATGGATTTAGGTGGACTCCGGCAGTTGGTGATGGACAGGGAGGCCTGGCGTGCTGTGGTTCATGGGGTAACAAAGAGTCGGACAGGACTGAGAGACTGAACTGAACTGAACTATATATTATTAGACTTCCCTGGTGGCTCAGACGGTAAAGTGTCTGCCTACAATGTGGGAGACCCGGGTTCTATCCTTGGGTTGGGAAGATCCTCCGGAGGAGGAAATGGCAACTCACTCCAGTACTTTTGCCTGGAAAATCTGATGGACGGAGGAGCCTGGTGGGCTACAGTCCATGGGGTCGCAAAGAGTCGGACACTACTGAGCGACTAAACTTTCACTTCAAACTTTCACTTTACAAATTCAAGATCAGTACTACCTATACTTGATAATTCAGCACAAATTATCAAATAAACGCTACTATGATAGAAATAGAGAAGAACCACCATTAGGTTCATGATTATTTCTTTGCTATTTGTATTATTTTCAACACTTTGGGTATTACTTTTCAAATCAAGAGGAGATGCACTCTGTATCATCACTGGGTAGACCCCATTGAAGTCCCTAGCTAAGTCTCTAGGACCATACCCATTGAATGTTGATAATATCAACTGTCTGTCCCCTCAGATTCTAAGTTATATTGAGTCACCTTCATTGTAAATTTTGATGCTGAAAGATCTCCCAGATTCAGCTTTTTCTGGCTGATCAAATTGCATAATTAAGTGCAAGAGATCTCAGATTAGCCTAGGTATTGAACTGGACCAGGAGAGTGTATCCATAAAGGAATATCAAAGAATTTAAAACCTTCAAAGCTGTCAAGATGAGTTATCTGTCCAAAAGGAATGCCTTGTATGGTGGAATTGTAGCATTTTTTTTTCAAGAAGTCAGCTTTCTTGTTATCTTGGACATGCTAAATGTAGCATATCCAGGGTCTTTTTGCATGGAAACCTCAGGTAGAAGCTATTCCTGATGTGTCAAAATTGCTTTCTGATATTAAAAGACTGGAAAAGGTTGTAGCCTGCGACAAGCTACTTGAAAAAACCAATTAAAGGTACCTACTTTTCTACTGGGTGGAGGGGTGGGATATGAGAGGGGATGGAGAAGCAGAGGGATTGGAATAATTAGATAAGAATCCATATAAAAATTTGGAGAGTTATTCTAAGGTAACGATTTCTTCATTGAGGTAAGCTCACTTTCAAAACGTCCTAAAGAAGGTTCTTAATACCACCTCCAACCTCTGTTGTGTGAACTGGTTTCAATATATGGAGTAACAAGAAGTGCTATTTTTGACAATGTGGGCTACAGATTGAAGTTTTAAATTATTTAGAAGGTTAAAGTAACTCCAGAAAATTTAGAAACACACAGAAAAGTTGAAAAAAAGGGGGCAGGGAATGACCATAAATCCTTACCCTCATCCACCTTTAGAAAATAATTATCATTAATACTTTGGTTCATTTCTTTCCTATTTTTATAATTCACTAAAATACATTAAACTACCTTTGAAAATTAAATAACTTTGTACACAGCAAAATACCTTCAAGCAACTCAGAAATGTCTAAAATAAAAAGTAAAATTAGTATCTTCATCTCTATCCACTATTTGCCCTTGAGTGCCACAGATAAAAACCAAACTTAGGTTTTTATTCTCAAGTGTTTCAATAATATGTTCATGCTTCTATTTCTTGATATTTAAAATAACATCTATTAGTTCATTTCAATTCAGTGGTTAATAGTGTAGATCCAGAAGCCAGGCTCCCCGAGTTTGAAGCCTGGTTCTGTCACTTCCTGGCTCTGTAATCCTGAGCAAATTACTTAATCTTTCTGGGTCTCCATTTTGTCATCATTAAAATAGAGATAATAGTAGTATTTATTTCACAGTGGTTTTGTGAAGAGTACATGTTTTTGTAAGATGTTTAGATAGTGCTTATGATGTATTCAATGTTCAGTAATGTTATTATTTTTATTATCTTGAAAGATGAAAATTCTATCTCATTTTCATGGCTTCCTATTTCTATTCTACTACCCTATATTTATTATATTATTTTTAAGGTTTTGAAATAGATTTCAATAATGAATTAAGTCTCAGTCAATTCAGTTGCTCAGTCATGTCTGAATCTTTGCAACCCCATGGATTGCAGTATGTCAGGCTTCCCAGTCCATCACCAATTCCTGGAGCTTGCTCAAACTCATGTCCATCGAGTCAGTGATGTCATCCAACCATCTCGTCCTCTGCCAACCACTTCTCCTCCTGCCTTCAATCTTCTCCAGCATCAGGATCTTCTCCAATGAGTCAGTTCTTTGCATCAGGTGGCCAGAGTATTGGTTGCTTCAGCTTCAGTATCAGTCCTTCCAATGAATATTCAGGACTGATTTCCTCTAGGATTAACTGGTTTGATCTCTTTGCAGTCCAAGGGACTGTCAAGAGTCTTCCATACACCACAGTTCTAAAGCATCAGTTCTTGGGCACTCAACTTTCTTTATGGTCCAACTCTCACATCCGTACATGACTACTGGAAAAACCATAGCTTTGATTAGATGGACTTTGGTCAGCAAAGTAATGTCTCTGCTTTTTTAATATGCTGTCTAGGATCGTCATAGCTTTTCTGCCAAGGAGCAAGCATCTTTCAAGTTCATGGCTGCAGTCACCATCTGCAGTGATTTTGGAGCCCAAGAAAATGAAGTCTGTCACTGTTTCCATTGTTTCTCCATCTATTTGCCATGAAAACATGGGACCAGATACCACAATCTTAGTTTTTTGAATGTTGAGTTGTAAACCAGCTTCTCACTCTTCTCTTTCACCTTCATCGAGAGGTTCTTATTTCCTTTTTGCTTTCTGTCATAAGGGTGGTGTCATCTGCATATCTGAGGTTACTGATATTTCCACTGGCAATCTTGATTCCAACTTGTGCTTCATCTTGCCCAGCAGTTTGCATGATGTACTCTATATATGAGTTAAATAAGCAGGGTAACAATATACAGCCCTGACATACTAATTTCTCAATTTATAAACAGTCCGTTGTTCAATGCCTGGTTCTCACTATTGCTCTTTGACCTGCATACAGATTTCTCAGGAGGCAGGTAAGGTGGTCTGTTATTCCCATCTCTTGAAGAACTGTCCACAGTTTGTTGTGATCTACACAGTCAAAGGCTTTGTCATAGTCAATAAAGCAGTAGTAGATGTTTTTCTGGAACTCTCTTGCTTTTTCTGTGATCCAATGGATGTTGGAAATTGGATCTCTGGTTCTTCTGCCTTTTCCAGATCAAACTTGAATATCTGGAAGTTTTTGGTTCACATACTGTTGAAGCCTAACTAAGAGAATTTTGAGCATTACTTTGCCAGCTTGTGAGATGAGTACAATTGTGCAGTAGTTTGAACATTCTTTGGAATTACCTTTCTTTGGGATTGGAATGAAAACTTACCTTTTCCAGTCTTGTGACCACTGTTGAGTTTTCCAAATTTGCTGGCATATTGAGTGCAGCACTTTAACAGCATCATCTTTTAGGATTTGAAATGGCTCAACTGGAATTCCATCACCTCCAGTAGCTTTACTTGTAGTGATGCTTCCTAAGGTTCAATTGACTTCACACTCCAGGACGTCTGCCTCTAGGTGAGTGATTACGCCATCATAGTTATCTGGGTCATTAAGATCTTTCTTGTATAGTTCTTACGTGTATTCTTGCCACCTGTTCTTAATATCTTCTGCTTCTATTAGGTCCATATCATTTCTGCCCTTAATTGTGCCCATCTTTGCATGAAACATTTCCTTGGTATCTCTAATTTTCTGGAAGTGATCTCTAGAATTTCTCATTCTATGAAGTGAAGTCGGTCAGTCATGTCCGACTCTTTGTAACCCCATGGACTGTAGCCTACCATATTCCTCCGTCCATGGGATTTTCCAGGCAAGAGTACTGGAGTGGGTTGCCATTTCCTTCTCCAGAGGATCTTCCCAACCCAGGGATTGAACCTGGGTCTCCCGCATTGTAGTCAGCCACTTTACCATCTAAGCCAGCAGGGATGTCCCATTCTATTGTTTCCCTCTATTGCTTTGCATTGATCACTGAGGAAGATTTTCTTATTTCTCCTTGCTATTCTTTGGAACTCTGCATTCAAATATGTATATCTTTCCTTTTCTCCTTTGCCTTTCACTTCTCTTCTTTTCTCAGCTATTTGAAAGGCCTCCTCAGACAACCCTTTTGCCTTTTTGCATTTCTTTTTCTTGGGTGAAGTTTTGATTACCACCTCCTGTACAATATCACGAACCTCTATCCATAGTTCTTGAAGCACTCTGTCTATCAGATCTAATCCCTTGAATCTATTTATCACACCCACTGTATAATTGTAAGGGATTTGATTTAGGTCATACTCGAATGGCCTAGTGGCTTTCCCTACTTTCTTCCATTTCAGCCTGAATTTTGCAATAAGGAACTCATGATCTTAGCCTCAGTCAGCTCCAGGTCTTGTTTTGTTTTCTTTTTTCCTTCAAGTCTTGTTTTTGCTGACTGTATATAGCTTCTCCATGTTCAGCTGCAAAGAATATAATCAATCTGATTTTGGTGTTGATCATCTGGTGATGTCCATGTGTAGTTGTCTCTTGTGTTGTTGGAAGAGGCTGTTTGCTAGGACCAGTACATTCTCTTGGCAAAACTCTGGAAGCCTTTGCCCTGCTTCATTTTGTACTCCAAGGCCAAACTTGCCTGTTACTCCAGCTATCTCTTGACTTCCTAATTTTGCATTCCACTCCCCTGTGATGAAAAGGTCATATTTTTTGAGTGTTAGTTCTAGGTGGTGTTGTAGATCATCATAGAACCATTTGACTTCAGCTTCTATGGCATTAGTGGTTGGGACATAGATTTGGATTATTGTGATATTGAATGGTTTGCCTTGGAAATGAACAGAGACCATTCTGTCATTTTTGAGATTGCACCCTAGTACCACATTTCAGACTCTTTTGTTGACTCTGAGGGCTACTCCATTTCTTCTAAGGGATTCTTGCCCACAGTGGTAGATATAATGGTCATCTGAATTAAATTCTCCCATTCCAGTTCATTTTAGTTCACTGATACCTAAAATGTCGATGTTCACTCTTGCCCTCTCCTGTTTGACCACTTCCAATTTACCTTGATTCATGGACCTAACATTCCAGGTTCCTATGCAATATTGTTCTTTACAGCATTGAACTTTACTTTCATCACCAGTCACATCCACAACTGCGTGTTGTTTTTGCTTTGGCTCCATCTCTTCATTCTTTCTGGAGTTATTTCTTCACTCTACTCCAATAGCATATTGGGCACCTACCAATCTGGGGAGTTCATCTTTCACTGTCCTATCTTTTTTGCCTTTTCATGCTGTTGATGGGGTTCTCAAGGCAAGAATACTGAAGTGGTTTGCCATTCTCTTCTCCAGTAGATCACATTTTGTCAGAACTCTCATTATGACCCGTCCATCTTGGGTGGCCCTACATGGCATGGCTCATAGTTTCATTGAGTTAGACAAGTCTGTGATCCATGTGATCAGTTTTGTTAGTTTTCTGTAATTGTGTTTTTCATTTTGTCTGCCCTCTGATAGATAAGGATAAGAGGCTTCCCAACTTACACCTTTACTTTCATATGATCAAGTTGGTTAATATTTCCATTCTGTTTTGAAGTGATGTCTTTTGTGATTTCTTTGGGTCCTTGCTACTCAAAGTGTGGTCCCTCTATCAATTGTCTTAGGATTTGGGAACCTGGGGGCTTGGTAGAAATGCATAACCAATGGCCCTACCTTAGACTTTCAGGATCAAAATCTGCATTTTAACAAGGCCCCAGGTGGTTCACAAGTGCATTAGAATTTAGGAACATTGCTTAAGAGCAGGTGTTTCCTACTTGACTCTTTCCTATGTGATTCTAATATGCAAGCAGAGTTGAGAATCACTGGTTCAGGGCTATCTGTTGTGGAGATCTAAAATTACCTCAAACTCTTAAAAACTCAATACCTTGGGAGCCTCTCCATCCCAGGAAGTAGTTTACTCTCTTTCTAATGCAGATACAGTTTTCAGGTTTAATCCTGGGGACAAGTCTGAACTGCTAGCCACTGTTTACCTTGACTGGCCTGTTCTGGAGTTAGGTAGGAGGAGGAGTTCAACTGGCCTAGCAGTTTGGGGAAGGGTTGTTTTATTTATTTTTTAATTTGCTTTCATTGGAGTATAATTGCTTTATAATATTATATTCGGTTCTGCTGTACAATGAAGTGAATCAGCTACTCTTGTTGGTGTTTAGTCGCTATGTCATGTCTGACCCTTTGCAACCCCATGGATTGTAGCCCACCAGGCTCCTCTGTCCATGGGATTTCCCAGGCAAGAATACTGGAATGGGTTAGCATTTCCTTCTCCAAAAGATCTTCTCAGGGATCGAATATGTGCCTCCTACATTGGCATGCAGATCCTTTAACATTGTGCCACTTGGGAAGACCATATAAGTCAACGTTACTCCCCCAATACATCCTACCCTGCCCCTCCCTCACTGTGTCCACAAATCTTTTCTCTATGTCTGTGTCTCTATTCCTGCCCTGCAAACAGGCTCATCTATACCATTTTCCTAGATTCCATACATATGTGTTAATATGAGATATTTGTTTTTCTGACTGACTTCTGTCTGTATGAGACTCTAGGTCCATCATGCAGTTCCTTAATTATGCTGAAAATTACCCCATGGCCCACTTATGCTCTTGTATTCGAGTCTCAGTCTGGGCATGGCTCTTCTTGGAGCTCTCTTGGAAGGAAGAACTCTTACAACCCTTGTTTTAGGTCACAGTTTTCCCTCCTCTGTTTACTCCATTAATCAGATCTCATTTGCTTTCTATCTTTAAGGGTTTCCTCAAACTTTCTGGGCTATTGCTGGATGCTTTTCTTATTATTTTTTTAGCCCTGTTATGGTTTAATTATTTTGAAAATGTGTTTTCTTGCATTTCAATGAGACTGTGGAAAGAAAGAGAGGTCCACCATCTTTTGTCAGAATACCTTCCCCAGATGTGTATGCAAAATTCATGGTCCGAAGCATTCTCCAAACTGTCACAATTATACCTCAGCACATTCAAGCAAATAGTCATAATCAAAGTATCATTCAGACAACTAAGAATGTACTGAAGAAGACTATTCAGAGAGACCGGCTGACACTGCCTAGGTCTTCAGTTGGTTCTTTTGTCATTTCATATCCAATATAGTGAGAGAAACTTGTTGATTTACTATTTGTGTGACATCTCCAGCCTTGCCGTGTTTGTGTCCACTCTCATTTTGATGAGGCCTTAAAAGTTTAAATTCCCGAAGCTACTCCCTTTCCACCTAAAATGACCTCCTAATAGATGGTTTGCATTTAATGAATAATTGTTAGTTGACGAATGAATATGTGACTGTGCCTACAAAGCACTCATTTGTACCATGAGACTTTGTCTCTACTAGTAAGTTAGAAGCTGACCTAAGCTGGATTTCTGCTCTCTAATTTAGGCAACAGACCATGGGTCATATGAGTCCAGAAGCAGATGGGCAGGTGTGGCATTAACATAATGATCAAAAGGAAAGATCTTCCTGGGGAGATTTGTCAACAGCCAAACCCTTGGACTCATCTCTGCCACAGCCATCTGTTGGTGATTTTTTAGCCTCACTTCTGGAAGACACAGCATAACAATAGAATGAAGAAAGCAGTGATTCTTCTCTAGTTCCTGAGATGGCCAACATGGAGTCACCTGGAATTTCTGCTCTTATTAGAAGAATACAACAGCAGATATCCACCAGGGAGCTTCCTTGTCAGTTTTTTTTTTACACTATATATTTTTAAAATTAATTAATTAATTTTTTCTTTACATTATCGTGTTGTTTTTTCCATACATTGACATGAATCTGCCATGGGTATATATGTGTTCCCCTTCCAGAACCCCCCTTTGTCAGTTTTTAGAGATGATATTTTAGACAAGGGAGGATGTGGATTATGTATGCCAGGAGGCACTGTGCCAGGCAGTGCTTTTATTCCCTGGACTAAGTTATGATTGCAGACTTATAGAGGTTGGTTGGTGTGGAATTAAAATACAGTCTTATTACAGAGCAGACAGGATTTTAGTCAGGCTTTGCTTGGTGTAATACAACCTGACACAGTAGAAACGATTGCCTGGAGGAAAACCTGTCCTCTAGCCATCTGAGCAAATGGCAATATTCTAAAGGAATTCTACTGTCTGTTGGATAATGTTGCCTTTGCTCAAAACACATGCTGACCACCTGTGTCTTACATACACCCCCTGTTGCTACTTCACCATCCATACTAAGAATGTTTTCTTAAAGTCTTTCCCCTGGTTTAGTTATATGGCTTACTTTCTGCCTTTTTTTCCACCAGGAGTCCCTGCTTTACAATCTTCCCCTATTAAAAGAGGAAACAGGAGTGTGTTTACAGTTGAAAGATATGTGTTTTAAGGGGTTAAAGTTAAAAGAAAAACAATATGTGGAGGAGTTTGAATCCCTAAGCATGAGGGACATTGTTAGAGAAGAAAACACTGTCTTTTGATGGAGTTATATATAGCTTATGGTACTTGGTGGTATGACTGTCCATATCCTGGAGTTTCTTGTAGGAAATAGCTGCACTTCATGTGGAAACTTTGCAAGGGACAGGACCCTAGAGGAAAAACAATCATAAGGATTTGTGAAAACAGAGGGAGAAAAAGAAATAGAGAAGAGGGAGAAGCAGAAAGAAAGCAATGTAATTGAGTTGATGGAAAGCTGTTTATGCATAGAAATAGGAAACAGTCTTGAAAGTTGTATTCCTTAATGACCTACAATCTTAGCTCTGAAGAAGGTAATCAAAGACAGACTTGTAAGAGCAAAGCAGATTGAGTAACTTCCTCAGTAACCTTATAGGAATTCTCAGTGAAAAGCCACTTGAAGAGAATTTTGGTTCATTAGAAAAGCTTCAGATTCACTGTAAGAGACTTGGGGTGGGGGGAGGTTCTCTGAATATCTACGTATTCAGTTATCACAGTATAATGGAAAATAAATCTGTAGTCAGATGATTTGGATTAAATATTAGATCTGTCACTCACTAGGTATATGGTCTTGGACTTGATAGCAAACTTTACTGAGTCTTGATTTTCAGATATATAACATTTATCTCAGAAATGTTTTCATCATGCATCAAATGAGATCATACATGAAAAGCACCTGCTTAGAAATCATTTATCATTATTGTCATTGTTTCAGTGCATAAGTTTTCAGTTTACTAAAACAAAAAATTACTTTCCTCCAGGGTTCTGTCAAGTGCAGATCAATATTATCAGGCCATCCACATGGCCTTTATTGTGTTAATTTGCAACTTCAACCCTGTAATATTTACTCCTTGATGGTGCTTTCATTACTACAAGATATTCTTCTTGTATTTTGGAGATATGTTCTTCTCTGCAGAGAGAATAAATTGGCTAAGGGTGGACTTTCCCAAAACGTGGAAATCCTTTATCCTTACTATTGCTAAGAATTCACATTCAAGAACAACCGATTTTCAACATACCTATCAATAGTGGCCATGCACTCTTTTTTTTTCTTTTTTTTATTATTGTTTTTGCCATACATTGTCATGATATCACCATGGGTTTACATATGCTTCCCCTCCGGGTCCCCCCTCCCTCCTCCCTCCCCCCTGGGAAATCTCGCTGCACCAGTCCCGAGCATCAATCCTGGGCTGGCGATTGATTAGACACATGACAATTAACATGCTTCAATGCCCTTCTCCCATATCATCCCACCCTTACCCTCATCCACAAAGTCCACAAGTCTATTCTATACATCTGCGTTCCTTTTGTTGTCTTATAAATTGATTGTTTAACATTCTGAATGAAAAATTTAAGGAAGAAAAGTATGGCTGGTTTCTAATGAAATTTGAGTAAAATTTATTAAAGTGGGAAGGACATGGTGTCCAGTTTGATATTTTCTTGTTTACACCTATGTGCTATCAGACCACAGATGCAGCAGGTTAGTTAGGTGGTTCTGAGAAGGGTAATGGATTTTAATATTGAGTAACGGTACCTAGAATTTACAGAGCACCTGATATTCAAGTACTTCTCAGATATCATCTCATTAATTTTCAAGCCTATCTTATGAAGCAGATGTTGTTTTTGGTATACTCATGTGAAAAATAAGTATCCAAAAGGTCAAAAGACAAGGTAAAACAAGCTAAAGATACAGATAAGGATAAGAATCCAGGCCCATTGACTTCCACTCTGTTCCTTTTATCATTTTTCAAAATATCAGAAGTAATAATTTAAGTCAAAAATATGTTCTTTCAATGACATCAAGTTAACTAAAAGACTGTCACTTAGATGTCTTAAATTTGGACTTTGGTTCGTTTGTTAACTGGTGCCTACCATAGCATAAAGTTAGAACCAAATCAAAGAGCCTTCATACCTGGGATGACCAGAAAATCCTTATTATAACACTTTCCTAGGTGTGTTTCCCAATTTTTTTATTTACTACATCTCTTCTAAATAAGTACATCAATGATCATATGTTTATGAAAGAAGAAAATATTAAATAGATGGTTTAATGCCTATCCTTTTATCTCTATATAGTTGATTTGGCCACAATTCAATGAATAGTATCTAAAATATTTGTTTTTCCTATTTACTATATCACAGATCTTTTAATGTTAATGTTCCATTTGAAATAAGTTAGTGGCCATGCCTCAACACAGTTTTAATCAAGTTATATCCACCAAGTAAGCCACAATCACTATCTGGTTATTGTTCAAGTGCTCCAAAATTAGTAGTCTACAGTTCTAAGGAATCTGAAAGGGTTCTTGGAGTCTTATCACCCTTCAAAATTATTCACTTATAAGCAGGAAAGAAAGTTACTGAGGTTGTGTCAAAAGGCTATAAAAATAACGGAGTAACTGATTTGTTTCCTTATTCCAAGTATTAGAGTATAATAACTCATATATATATGCTTATCTGTTAGCTGATATGAGTGGACAGTGTGTTCTTTCCTTTTTTTAAAACTGATTTATTTTAATTGGAGGCTAATTACTTTTTCTTTTCTTTTTTAAAGTTATTTATTTATTTTTGCTTGTGATGGGTCTTCATTACTTTGCATGGGCTTTCTCTAGTTACAGCAAATGGGGGCTACTCTTTGTTGCTGTGCATGGGCTTTCCACTGCGATGGCTTCTCCTGTTGCAGAGCATGGGCCCTAGGGTGTGGGCTCAGTAGTTGTGGTGCATGAGCTTAGTTGCTCCACAGCATGTGGGATCTTGCTGGACCAGAGAACACGGGTTGGCAGACAGATTCTTAACCACTGTACCACCAGGGAAGTCCCAGTGCTATTTTCTATAGTCAATCTATTATAGAATAGTAATCAGGGTTATTTTAAGGTCTTCTATTCTTGATAATAAAGATTAGGGTAAGGTGGTTCCATGTCTCATCAGTCTTGATTTTTTCCAAAAAGTTAGCTAACAATAATACTGATTATCTCCCCCTTCTTATTCATTAGCTACAATCATAAGGGAAAGTAGAGCAGATGATGGGGGGGAGATATAATGTTTTCAGTCTCATGCCACCAGTACCAGATTTCATAAAGGAAATGACAGAAATGTATTCATATCAATAAAGTAAATTGCAAGAATGGGATATGGAGTCTGTCATCTTTGGGTAGTAGAGTTTTCTTTTCTCTCCCCAAGGATTTCTGGCTTTTCTCAAAGTGCTTTATTTGTGGGAGAGAATCATGTGATTTCCCTTTGCATTATAGTCACCTCATAATTTTTCCATTTTCATTATATCCAGTCTCATTCATGAAAAAGACATTTCCTCTAGTACTCTGGAGCCACTGAAAAGTCAGGTAGTGGGTCTCTGTTCTCACTAATATGTGGGTCCAGACATAGCATATTACTTCATAAAGTTACCAGGGTTTTAAGGGCTTTAAATTAAGAAAACAAAAAACCAGCCTTCTTATTTTCAGTTCAATAGCCCTTTATTGAGCCATTACTTTGGGACAAACACTTTGCAAGGTGTTGGGATACAAAGACGAAAAGTCATAGTTGCTGTAGTAATGACGCTCCCAAGCTGATGGGAGAAACAGACATGGAAACATATAACTTCTAAACCAATTTGGTAAGTACAGAGATATGCAGAGGGTGTTAGAAGAGCAGCCTCTTATTCCAGATGAGTCTGTTATGAAACCCGATGTATTCTTCCAACATCTACCAAAAAGTAATTTTTGATATCCTGGGAGATTGTTTGAGCAAAGGCTCTAACATAAACATCCCCAGCCCCATTTCATGCCTCTGCTATTTGATTGCTATGTTTTGTCTCCTCCTTTTATACTAGCTTGAAAGATTAGTTGAATGACTCAAGCCCTAATTTGGATAATCCTATCTATTTCAGGGAGGAAGATTATGTCTTTCTCATTTTTTATCCCTGTGAGGTAAGTGTATTTCATGGATGAAAAAACTGGGTCTCAATGAGTAGGACTTTCCCAAAGTCACATAGCTCATAAGTGGCAGAGCAGGGGATTAAAACATGGGAGAGTTCCTAACTATAGCACAAACGTTTCCAAAATTTTGTTCTATTGGGTACCACTTTCATGATTTTGCCACATCTATATTATTACTTACGTAATTTAAAAAGTTACTCTTTCCTTTTTAGAAACCTTAATCTTATCCTAGGCCATATAATCTGAGTAATCACAGTTTTCTAATACCACCCATGTGTGTGTATACCCATTCAATAAAATAAATATATAAATATTATCATGAAAATAATAGTTTGTTGTTGTTGTTGTATAGTCTGTAAGCTGTTGCTGACTCTTTGCAACCCCATGGACTGTAGCCCACCAGGCTCCTTTGTCCATAGGATTTCCCAGGCAAGAATACTGGAGTGGGTTGCTATTTCCTTCTCCAGGGAAATCTTCCCAACTCAGGGCTTGAACCCATGTCTCCTGCTTGGCAGGCAGATCTTTTACCACTGAGCCAACAGGGAAGTTCAAATATTGATTTATGTACCACTTAAAATCATCTTACATATCACAAAGAGTATGCATGCCATTCTTTGGAAACAGTGCCCTACTCTATACTATTTGTATATATAGCTAATTTATCACAATTGCATGCTTGGTAATGGATATATTGAATAAAACTTGGGTCATTAGGTGCTGTCTTTTTTTTTACCTTCTCCAGAAGAAGAACTGACTCATTTGAAAAGACCCTGATGCGGGGAGAGAGAAGGGGACAACAGTGGGAGGAGAAGGGGACAACAGAGAATGAGATGGTTGGATGGCATCACCAACTCAATGGACATGAGTCTGAGTAAACTCTGGGAGTTGGTGTTGGACAGGGAGGCCTGGTGTTCTGGAGTCCATGGGGTCACAAAGAGTTGGGCATGACTGAGAGACTGAACTGAACTGAACTGAACCAGAAGAATTAATTACAGAACAATGAGGACCATCTGAAGACGTAATTATGGCCCAGATACAAGAGAAAGTGAGGGATGACTGATGGAGCCATAGCCAGGAAAAAAATATTTTAGTAAGAAGAAAATTTGGACTAAGGAGAGAACAGACTTCACTAGTAAGCAGTTAAGGGATGGAAGCTTGGACTAAAACATTGAAAAAATCAGCAATATTAAGGGACTTGAAGCTATGTACCAGTGATTGTAATGTATAGATAAGTAAAGCAATACAAACTTCTTCCATTCCAGTGTTGTCATAACTCAGTTTGAGGAAATGTGTCTGAAATCAGGGTCATCAGTGTTTTCAACACTTGCCACTCCACTTGAGAGACTCCCAAGCCTTCAGGTGCTGGTAGCTTGGGTGAAGAATAAGCAGTTAACTGGCTGCCTGACTGTTCTAGGGCTTCCCTGGTAGCTCAGGCAGTAAAGAATCTGCCTGCAGTGAAGAAGACCTGGGTTCGATCCCTGGGTTGGGAAGATCCCCTGGAGGAGGGTGTGGCAAACCCCTCCAGTATTCTTGCCTGGAGAATCCCATGGACAGAGGAGCCTGGTAGGCTATAGTCCATGGGGTCACAAAGAGCCAGACATGACTGAAGCGACTGAGCATGAACGAACACAGTGGCTGTTCTAAGAGCCAAGTAAACAGTTTGTATGTGTGAGCACGCCTGTATTGTTATTATCTTTGCCTCTTTGGAATAAGGCAATGATTATAGATATTAATGAGGAGTGTTTGCTTGAACCTGGTGGACTGTACTCAGCTTAAATGTGAGTTGTTGCTGTTGTTTTCAATTTGTCCCATTAACACAAAACATTTAAGAAGAAACCATAAGATTAAGGATGATATCAGAAGGCTTGTGGTGAAACCCAATAAGGTAGTATCCCCGTTTTGTCTTAATTGGTTTTAACTAGCAATCATAGAGACCAGATGGCCTGCCCTGGGTAGAACATTACATTTTAGGGAAATATATGCTTGTCCTTCTTCATGAATATTCGTACTCTTGTTCTTGCCAACATCATCATTTTTCATTTTCTCTATCCAATAGCAACTCAGATTTCATTTGCAGTTTTTAAGAATATGACACTGATATTAAAATATCAATCTGTGGAATTTTTTTCATTAAAATGCTAGCTTTGTTAACCTGCATTTTGGTGTCCTGTTATAAACTGGGGAAAATATCCCTCTTTGGATTATATTGAGAACAATTTAGAAACACACTACAGAAAATGACAATAAAATAGTAAGTTCTCCTTTTGAAATCTGGAGTCATTTATAGCAAAAAATTAAAGAAGTAAGAGCTGATGAATTTGATGTCAGATGTGGAGCTAGTCAACAGAACAGGATTTGAGGGGGAAACTAGGATAAGATTTTTCTGGAAAAGCCTTGGGAAGTGAGAGAGAAAGGCAGAGTAGTTTGTAGAATAAGAGTTACACCCAAATTGTCAAACTGAGTTGGAAGTTTCAGTATGTACTTCTGTTCTTATGCTCAAAAAATGAGATTGTCCTTTTCATATTCTAGGGTATTCTCTACTTCCTTCCATTTGGTTTGTGTTAAAAGCTAATTTTGGTGCTATACTATCATCCATTTTATATGTACTTCCTGGGTTTTGCAAGTTTTTTCTATTACACGTACTATGTTCTTTTCAAAACAGCTCAGATGAGATTTACTACTATTTTCATGTCTAGGTCATAAGTACTGAGAGAACATGTATCATATTGATTATCAATGCAAAACATCCTTTAAACATCAGCTCTTTGCAAGGCACCAAATAGGGATACATATAGAACCATCAAGAAACTACAGTCCATGGCTCTTAACATGTACAATTAAGCTGGACAGAAAAGAAATTAATCCACAAAGTCCATGAGTCTATTCTATACATCTGTGTTCCGTGGATGAGGGTAAGGGTGGGATGATATGGGAGAAGGGCATTGAAGCATGTTAATTGTCATGTGTCTAATCAATCGCCAGCCCAGGATTGATGCTCGGGACTGGTGCAGCGAGATTTCCTGGGGGGGGGAGGGAGGAGGGAGGGGGGTTCCGGAGGGGAAGCATATGTAAACCCATGGTGATATCATGACAATGTATGGCAAAAACAATAAAAAAAATAAATAAAATAAAATAAATTAAAAAAACAAAAAAAAAGAAATTAATCCCTGAAGAGACAACTAATAGTCTAAAATATAGCCTCTGGTTTCTAAAAAGATTTCATACAAATATATTATAACTTAGCAAAATTATTTCTCAAAACTTCAGAGTTGTTTCTTTGGACATTACAAATGTATTCTAAAGTGGCTACCACTGTTCAAAATGATCTTTGGAAATCTTCTTTAATATCGCCTTCAGAGCCTGTGATCCATTCTTTGGCATTTCCTCAGATGCCAAAAACATTTCTACTGAGAAGATGAAAATTGATTTCAGGGTACAGTTAAGAGTCATTTGGAGCCAAGGGTGGTAAACAAGAAAGCAAAACAAGCTGAGTGATGCCACTTTGGTTTGAATTGAGATATGCCCACAAATCAGTAAGGCTGGTTTTCTCGGATGGTTAGGAAAATGATTTTGAGTTCCCAATTTTTTTCCCCAATATTAGTGTCATTGGAATAGTTGGACAGCCTCCAAGCTATCAACAGGCAATTCTCAATCTGGACACTATGTCTTTCAGAGAATTAAGAGATAGAATTTCCCCATAGAAACAATGTCATAAGTGGTAGTTTGATCTCCAGACAAGATAACAATAGCCTTAAAATAAAAAAAAAGTATAGCTGAAGAGAGTAATATTGCTGTTTTAACCACACCTAGTCAGGATTCAGAGCCTTATTTCTATGGGGAAATGCAGTTGGTATTCAAGTTCTCCCACAATTCTTGCAGCAGAATCTAAGATTCCCCTATTTCCATGATAACGTGGCTAGGAAGATCACATAATCCAGTTGGAGGAATACTGATAGATACTACAGGTACCACCGATTTGTTCTTTCATTTGTGTTTATGAAACAGTCATTTCTCAGGTGTTTTTGAAACAGTTCTCTCCTTTTCAACTTCTCCTAGTTCTTTCTCTATCAATTCATCCTCTCTTATGTTTTCTCTGTAGACTTAAACTCATTTTTTTTCCATTGAAATAAACAGGCTTCTGTCCAACTTGATATTACCCCCACTAGACTTCTTGTCTCCTCATTGTCCAACCTTTTTCTATTAATAGATAGATAGATATCTATTTAAATAGATATGGCTCTATGTATGTATCTAACAAACATAAAGACATATGCTTTTATACGGCTCATGTGATTATGGAGGCTGACAAGGCCCAAGATCTACAGGGTAAGTCAACAAGCTCCAAACCCAAAAGAACCCATGCCATAGTTCCAGTTTGAGTCTGGAGACCTGAGAACTAGAACCCGATGGTATAGTTATAGACTGAAGTCCAACAAGTTCAAGACACAGGCAAAACTGATGTTTCAGTTTGAGTGCAAATACAGGAAAAAGCCAGTGTTCCCATTGGAGAGCAGTAAAGCAAGAACACTTATGTTTTACTGAGAGAAGCTCAGACTTTTTTCTATTCAGGCCTTCAACTGAATGGATGAAGGCCACTCATATTAGGGAGGATAATCTGTTTTACTGTTTACTGATTATCTCATCCAAAAACATCTTCACAGAAATACCCAGTGTTAAAGTGTTAGTTGCTCAGTTATAGCTGACTCTTTGCGACCCCATAGACAGAAGCCCACCAGGATCCTCTCTCCCTGGAATTCTCCAGGCAAAAATACTGGAGTGGGTTGCCATTCCCATCTCCAGGGGATCTTCCCCACCCAGGGATCAAACCTGGGTCTCCTGCATTGTAGGCAGATTCTTTACCAACTGAGCCACCAAGGAATCAGACAAAATCATGTTTAACCAAATATCTGGGCACCCAGTGGCTTGTAGGGCACCTCACATGTGCTCATGACAAGATGGCGCTTGGCAGAGATCAAGAGGGTGAGACTGAGGCTATTTACAAAAAAATGCAATTGGCCATGGCTGACTTCCTCTTAGCAATGCCGGGACATGACCAGTATACATTGGTGCGCCACCACCTGGATACGTGACCTTTACAGTGATTGGCCAAGCTCCCGGAAAGCCCCGTTTGAAACCCCTGCGCCGTTTGCCTTCCCATGCTGTTTGCTTATATAAGCTCTCCCTTCAGCTCAATCAAACGAACTGCTTTGACAGAACCCCCGCCGTGTCTGAGTGTCTCTCTCCGGGTGAGGGAGGCTGTGGGGCCGGTGGTCCGCTCACCCCCTCCTCGGGCCGATCTTCCTGAGGCTCCCATCCTCCAAAGATAACTTCGGAGGGTCCTTCTGTCTGAGACCGAGGGCTTGCCAGGCTTTCTGACTCCCGCCCTGGAGCGCTACAGGGCGGGTTAGAGAGTTGGAGAGAAAAGGAAAATAGAGAGGCCCCACAG
>ML663456.1:1204905-1236333 GCA_007570785.1 Antilocapra americana | reverse complement strand
GTGGTAAAACATACATAACATAAAATTTGCCTTTTTAAGCCATTTTTATTGAGCTTTATTTTTTATTTTTAATTGGAGGATAATTGCTTTACAATGTTGTGTTGGTTTCTGCCATACAACAATATGAATCAACTCAAGGGCCATTTTGGACTATTGCTTTCAATATTGATCATGATTTCTAGTGTCAACCAATTGTATATATTGCTGAGGTCATCCTGAATTTATGGCTGCCTGCAGTAACATTCTCTAGCATACTGTCACTGGGAGGTGTGTGTGTGTGTATTTGAAAATAACAGCTCAGAATAGGTTATCAAGTATAGAATTGTTAGTAATGTGGAAGCATATTGCAAATATATACTGTTCTTCAATTTAAGTAATCACATATGGACCAGTCACCATGGGCCACATTAACAAGACAGGGCAATTCCTGAATATTTTTGTGTAGTTTCCAGGCTGATTCTGGCAAGTGTTACAGAGTCAGAGGGGTGTTGTTGTAGCCAGAACAAGACAACCAAGAAGATTCTGCTCATACTTTCCCCATTAACCCCAGTCCAAAGAGGGTACACCAGATTTGGCCTAAGTCTCTAAATTTTATGTGCAAGTTCAGGATCAGAGGGGGTTCAGAATCTATAGAGAACACTTGTAAATTCTTTGTTTACATGCTGTTGTTCACCAAAGTACTCTTCTTGGTGTAACTTCAATATTATAATTTGAAAAATCTTCCGAAGCTCTTTATGGTTTCTCTTTAACTGGATCAGTATAACTTAGTCCCTCATTGGACCCCAGTGTGGGACTTTTCATAATTACTTGACCACTTACTTAATGGTTCCTCATACCAATAAGGTACAGGTAGAACCTGTATGGGCCATCTGATCATCTTATTTTTAATCCACTCATTAAACCAGCTTTGCTTTCAGTTTCCATTCCTGAGTAACATTTTGTATAATGTCTATTGGATAGATATTAAATATGATTCCAGAAAGTAACCAACACAGGAGTGAAGCTAGATATCACTGAATACTTGGTCTTGGCTGTACACATGTTCATCAAAGCCTATAGAGCAATCTGTATCCTGTTATTATCATTTAAATTTGAGTGTAAAGATCCCAAAGTGCTTCTATGTACCATGTTTTCTGTGTTCTCCACAAAAGATATTCTTTGCAGACATTAAAGGCAGGAGTGAAGAATAAAATCCCACTCCCACATCTATTTAAAGGCAACCCACCTTTCTTTCATGAACCCACACTATATCTGGACAATTCAGGCTGAAAACAACCACATGACAATCCAAAGTAATTTGTATAAAAGCAGAAACTTTTTGCTTAAATTACCTAGGGAATGGTACATGAGTAAAGAGAGTGCTAGGGACATTTCGTTTGGGTGAAAAGACAATTAGATCATCCAGTTTTATTATTTTATTGATTTTATTAATGTCATTCAAAATATGATGCACTTAATTCTCAAAGATGATTAAACATCTTTTTCTTTTATCTGTTATTGTTATGCCCAGGTCATGATCTCCACAAATCACCAGGAGACCATACACCAATGCAAGCGCAAGAGGGAATTTATTGCAGACCCGGGTCTGGACCGCACACATACACACTGACACAGCGGAGTGAGGGCATCGCCGAGCCTCATGGTACAAGGCTTTTAAAGGGAGAAGACAAAGGGAAAATGGCTACAGGTGGGATGACGTATCTTGGTGTCTGTGATTGGTCAGGACAGGGGGGGAGGTCAGGGGCTTTACCAGCGCTAGCCCCTGATAGGTATATTTAACCGCAAGCAGTTCCCTGATTGGCATATCTTTGGCACACTATGATTGGTCGTGTCTAGAGTGGTGACCTGGGGGTGGGGGAACTTGGGTGTTGCCTTCTATCGCAAGATGGTGGCTCCTTTTTTTTTTTTTTAAGACAGTGTCACTTAGGCTCTACACTATGAGGCCAGCCTTCAGGTTTCAACTTCCTGGAAAGGTAGCTGAGCTATAGAGCTCAAAGGAAATGTTTAGATGAAAAAAAAAAAAAAACCCAAAGATAACCATTGTTGCTTCTGGGAAACAGTAAAAAATAGGGTACTTCTCATGATGTTATAATAATATGGATGTCAGTCAACATTTTGTTATATAAAGCAGCGTAAGGACCACAAGTATGCTATCTAGAGCCAAATGCTTTCAAAACTTATGTGTTTCCAAGAGCCAAAGACTGAACAAAGGGCAATGTCCAAAACAAGAAAATGATAATAAATTCATTAATTCATTTTTTCACACATTGTTTCTATTACCACAAGACAGTTGTCTAAGTGGAGCTTTCTATTCATAACAACACTATAAATTTCTAAGAGTATGAGTCTGATATTCTGGTATAAAATGCAAAATTGTGAAATGCCAATATACTTGAATTTCTAACATCCTGCTGAACATCTCCATAATATTTCTCCAGACTCTTAAACTCAGTACATCCAAAAACAAACTACGAACCTGGCACTCTGCCTCCTCCTTCTTCCTACACACTGGTGTTATCTTGTTCTACTAAGTTAAGAGGATCTCTGATTAGTTTATCAAAGCAGAATTTTTCTTCATTGAAGTTTTTACTAAGACTCCTGTTCCTGCAGATACCAGAGGAGAAATGTGGGAAGTATTATGCACACAACATCATCTCAGAATTTGTTTTGATTTCAGTGATTTGGAAGGTTAGGTTTGGGGTGTGTGTGTGTGTGTGTGTGTGTGTGTCACTTTGGTGGGGAGATGATGGGGAATTATTTAATAATGCCCCAAAAAGAGTAATTGAGCAGCAATTTCTACTTGATGCCGGGACAAATGAGGATTAAAGTGCCTATCTACAGTTCAGTTTTAATTTTCTTCTTCTCCTGAATATAGTGCAAAAGCACAGGAGGACCAGGTATTTTTATTACAGAAAGAGGTTATTACATGTATAGGTAGGAGGAGAAGTGCCTTTTTGTACAGAATTATCATTGCAGAGAATTTGTAATAACCAGTTGATAAACAAAGAAATATTAGGATGGGTCATCTGCCCAGGTACTAAAATGGTTCTGTTACACTGAATGTTTCCCAATAGGAATGTTTTGCTTTTAGAAGTTTTTACTAAAAGAAAATTGATTGACTTTGCCTATTGGGAGCAACAGAATTGTTCATTCTTCTTTTCTTCCATCACCTACCTATGCACATAGTCTTTTCTATTTAAAGACAGCCCTTCAGTAGTATTGCTACAGAGTCTGGATATAAACCACGTAGTTAGATTGATTATATGGCCGTAGCAAGCAGTACATATTTGTGGACTTCATTCAGTTTGCAATTTTATTAAAGGAATCAGGGTAGGCTGCTACAAGTTGAAATTGCCTTTTGAACAGGGGTGGAATAGAAAAATGTTTTGTGAACAAATGTTAACAGCTGGATCTATGAACAAACCACTGATTTCCTCCAAAAGTGAAAGAAAGCAGAGGCAATATCTTAAAAATCAGAGACATTTTAAGGCAGGATTTGAAAAGGGAGAGGGAAAAAGCTAGTTAGACCAATGAACAAAGGTTTAGCAGATGATCGGGGTAGTCATTTTCCAAAAAGAACTGTGACATCCTAAAATAACAAATGAGAATGGCAGTTTGAATTTGTCCAAAGTGGCATCTTCTGGAGTCTATGACAAAACCAGCTTCTCCTTGGATCCTAGTGCTAGGGCTTTCCTTTGGAAAAAATCATGGGATGGTGAGTGCCTCTAGCTTAAAGCCCTGGACTGCATATGTCACATACTGAGCCAACCCTTGTACAAGACGAAGAAATGAGTGGTGGAAACAAAGTGATGTGGCAGTGAGCTTGTTAGATAGAAATAATAAAGCTCCATTCTTGATAGCAAGCAATTTGAGAGTCAGGGGTCTGAGGAGGGATTGATTAAGGTGACCATGGTAACAAGAATGGAGGAAAATTTTACCAGAAACATTTTGATCCATTTCAGAGAGAGAAGATGGGCTGGATATGAGAAAAGACACAATAGAGAAAGAAATTATAAAAAATATAGATCATGATTCCAGCTGTCCAGATAAAGAAGGAATGGACATTAAGGAAACTGAAGAAAGGACATTTAGATTTTGCAATAGCCTAGATTTTAGTTTTGCCTTACTAGTGCTTTATTGATCATAGAACAGGATGAGATTTCTCAGGGTTCCTCACTTTCTCTCCTCATCTCAGGGACAGTTTTGAGCACTAATTCTGAACCTGGGATCTATGAACCCCCCAAAGAGTCCATGAATATGATTCAAGTGCCTTGAATTTGTAAGGGAAAATTTTATATCTTTATTTTAACTAATCTCTAATTGAAATGTAGCATTTTCTTTAATTATGAATATAGGCAATGCACTGCAGTAGTTTTAACACCTCAGTAATTTTTCTAATAGTAATAATCACAGATATTTGCATATTATATTAAACTTTTACCAGATATTTTAAAATACAACTTATATTCATCACTATTTTGAATTTATGACATTTCTTAGAGTTATCACTGTCTTATTATCAATATTTAATGCAGTAATGTAAAGGTATATCTGTTAATATATCATAGTGCGTGTAAATGTTTTTAAAGCTATATATTTAAATTTAATTAGTTTCCTTTGGAATCATGTGTATTGAATTTTACCTATTTGAAGAGATTTTTAGAGATCAGCTTCTGACATGATAGTGTGAGGAGCTCTGCTGATCTGCTCCCCAGTAAAAATGGAGATTATATATTATATAAAATTATATATATTTACATACTATATATTATATGTAATTTTATATATTTATGTATATAGTTAATATATAGATATAGATATCCCCATTTAAAGCCTCTGGAAATGGTCGTAATGTAACCGGGAAGGGTTAATTTAAAATTTACACTGGATCTTTGTGACTTTAACCGTTTTTTGTTATTATAAACATACATAATGGCCTGCATTGCAGAGATAACCTGAGCTGCCCACCCACCTGTGAAGAACTGTGAGGAAGTGAAACTAACACATTCCCCTGCCTGAGGCTTGCCATTCTCGAGGACATTTGCAAGGATTGAATAGTCTTTTTTCTCTATTTCCTCCCCTCCTCCCCCATCTCTGATTCATAAAAAAACCTGGCAACCTGGCCCTGACAAGACGGTTATTTTGAGGCGCTAGCCTGCCATCTTCTCCATCAGCTCCTTTCTGGATAAAGTAGTTTTCCTTGCCTCAACACCTCGTCTCTCGAATCCATTGGCCTGTTGTGCAGCGAGCAGAGCAAGCTTGGACTCAATAACAATAAGGGCAAATGAGGAATGAAAGATCAGCTATTCAAGAAAGTGTATGGAAAACTTTTTTCTTTATATATATACCTATATATATATATATATATATATATATATATTTTATTGAATTATAGTTGACTTACAAGGTTTCAGGTGCACAGCAAGGTGATTCAGTTATGCACAGCAAGGTGATTCAGTTATACATATACACAGATAATATATTTGAGATTATTTTCCATTATAGGTTATTACAAGATATTGACTATAGTTCCCTGTAAGAAAGTCTGGTATTTCAACCAAGAACACTCTCTCCCTCTGCCCTCTCAGTTCAGTGAGGAGATTCCACTCCAGATTGCTATAGCCAAGAACACAGGGCTCCCTGTCCTCACAGCTTTCAGGTAGTGGGTTATCTTCCTAGGAGGGCCAAGATGTAAGTGTTTTCTCATCCTACTCCCAGCTGTCTGTTGCTGAGGCTAAACCCCGGGGCAATGCAGTTGAGGTGGGGATTCCTTTCTTCTCTCTACTTCACACTTGTGAAACAGTGGCTCTACTTTGGCTCTGGCATGCTGAAAATACTTGGGTCTCAATAGCCCATGCCCCAGTTCAGAAGGTGGTGTTTCCATACTAGGAGAGACAAGCCAAGATAACCTCAGATACTGCCATCCCCCCTTATCTGAGTACTGAGCACCTAGAATGGGGTTGTCACTCAAAAAATAAGCTTACCTTTGTCCCCACCACTGGAGCTAGAGCCCAGGCCCAGAGATTTTCCTGGGACGGGGAGAGAAGGAGAGAAGTAGACCATTAAGCAGATCACTCCTGTTTTAGGAACAGACTTTCTTTGCAGTAGAGCATGGGGAAGTGTAAATCTAAAAAAAAAAAGTAGAGATTGTGGTGAAGGAAATGGGGCAGAGGACTGAGAATTTAATGCCTATACAGCCTACACTATAGGTCAGCTAGTTTGTAGGAGAAATCAAGGTAATGAGTGAGCTGGGAGGAACTCTGATGAAGTCAGAACAAATATCAAGTACTGACTTGGAAGTTACTGATTAGATTAGTCTGTAGAGGAACTCTTAATATCTTCTGCTTCTGTTAGGTCCCTACCATTTCTGTCCTTTATCGAGCCCATCTTTGCATGAAATGTTCCCTTGGTATCTCTAATTTTCTTGAAGAGATCTCTAGTCTTTCCCATTCTATTGTTTTCCTCTATTTCTTTGCATTGATCTCTGAGGAAGGCTTTCTTATCTCTCCTTTCTATTCTTTGGAGCTCTGCATTCAAATGG
This sequence comes from Antilocapra americana, assembly GCA_007570785.1. Taxonomy (NCBI): domain Eukaryota; kingdom Metazoa; phylum Chordata; class Mammalia; order Artiodactyla; family Antilocapridae; genus Antilocapra; species Antilocapra americana. The sequence continues at coordinate 1,229,792 of ML663456.1, read as the reverse complement.
GTATATTTTTCCTTTTCTCCTTTGCTTTTCACTTCTCTTCTTTTCACAGCTATTTGTAAAGCCTCCACAGACAGCCATTTTGCTATTCTGCATTTCTTTTTCTTGGAAATGGTCTTGATTCCTGTCTCCTGTACGATGTCATATACCTCCATCCATAGTTCATCAGGCACTCTGTCTATCAGATCTAGTCCCTTAAATCTATTTCTTACTTTCACTGTATAGTCATAATGTTGTAGCCACGTGCTCTGGGAAGCAAACTCACTCAGAAGGACAATGCAGACAGTGAAGTGCAGGTTATTACACCGGCGGGTCCAAGGCAGAGTCTCCTCTTAGCCCAGGACCCCGACCGGCATTTGTGAGGATCTTTTATATCCATGTGTACGTGTCTAAACCCACCACCCCAAATCACCCGGAACTTACATCAACGAAGGAAAGGTAAATACAATCACAATAATGCCATCATTCAAGTATCATGTGTTAGAACAGTCGATAATCAATAAGCCCGAGGTTACTATCAGAAAGCTTATGACCTGTCAGGAGCCAGGGTTTATGACCTGTCAGGAGCCAGGGCTCGTGACCTGTCAGGAGTCAGGGCTTGTGACCTGTGCATATTATCACTTAGGTGTTGAGTATCCTGGATCTAACCTTCCAGATTCTCCTGTCCAGAGGGGCGGGGCTAATCCCTCCATTGTAATTTCCACAGGCACTAAGCACAGAGTTCAGAGAGGTGCCCGAGCATGATCAGCATGAACAGGCCTGAAATGGAGATCGGGCCCTATGAATTCCTTCTTCATTAAGAGATTTGATTTAGGTCATACCTGAATGGTCTAGTGGTTTTCCCTACTTTCTTCAGTTTAAGTCTGGATTTGGCAATAAGGAGTTCATGATCCAAGCCGCAGTCAGCTCCCGGTCTTGTCTTTGCTGACTGTATAGAGGTTCTCCATCTTTGGCTGCAAAGAATATAATCAATTTGATTTCAGTGTCGACCATCAGGTGATGTTCATGTGTAGAGTCTTCTCTTGTGTTGTTGGAAGAGGGTGTTTGCTATGACCAGTGTGTTATCTTGGCAGAACTCTATCAGCTTTTGCCCTGCTTCATTCTGTACTCCAAGGCCAAATTTGCCTGTTACTCTAGGTGTTTCTTGAATTCCTACTTTTGCACCCCAGTCCCCTATAATGAAAAGGACATCTTTTTTGGGTGTTAGTTCTAGAATGTCTTGTAGTTCTTCATAGAACTGTTCAGCTTCAGCTTCGTCAGCATTACTGGTCGAGGCATAGACTTGATTACCATGATATTGGATGGTTTGCCTTGGAAATGAACAGAGATCATTTTGTCATTTTTGAAACTGCATCCAAGTACTGCATTTCAGACATTTGTGTTGACCATGATGGCTACTCCATTCCTTCTATGGGATTCCTGCTCACAGTAGTAGATAGAATGGTCATCTGAGCTAAATTCACCCATTCTAGTCCATATTGGTTCACTGATTCCTAGAATGTCGATGTTCACTCTTGCCATCTCCTATTTGACCTTGATTCATGGACCTAACATTCCAGGTTCCTATGCAATATTGCTCTTTACAGCATCGAACCCTGCTTCCATCAAATGGTAGGGACCTAACAGAAGCAGAAGATCCTAAGAAGAGGTGGCAAGAATATACAGAAGAACTGTACAAAAAAGATCTTCACAACCCAGATAATTACGATGGTGTGATCACTCACCTAGAGCTAGACACCCTGGAATGTGAAGTCAAGTGGGCCTTAGGAAGTATCACTATGAACAAAGCTAGTGGAGGTGATGGAATTCCAGTTGAGCTATTTCAAATCCTGAAAGATGACACTGTGAAAGTGCTGCACTCAATATGCCAGCAAATATGTAAAACTCAGAAGTGGCCACAGGATTGGAAAAGTTCAGTTTTCATTCCAATCCCAAATAAAGGCAATGCCAAAGAACAGTCAAACTACTGCACGATTGTACTTATCTCTCATGCTAGTAAAGTAATGCTTAAAATTCTCCAAGCCAGGCTTCAGTAATACATGAACCATGAACTTCCAGATGTTGAAGGTGGTTTTAGAAAAGGCAAAGGAACCAGAGATCAAATTGCCAACACCCAATCGATTGTCAAAACAGCAAGAGAGTTTCAGAAAAACATTTATTTCTGCTCTATTGACTATGCCAAAGCCTTTGATTGTGTGGATCACAATAAACTGTGGAAAATTCTGAAAGAGATAGGAATAACAGGCCACCTGACCTGCCTCTTGAGAGACCTGTATGCAGGTCAGGAAGCAACAGTTAGAACTGGACATGGAACAACAGACTGGTTCCAAATAGGACAAGGAGTACATCAAGGCTGTATATTGTCACCCTGCTTATTTAACTTATATGCAGAGTACATCCTGAGAAATGCTGGGCTGGATGAAGCACAAGCTGGAATTAAGATTGCCAGGAGAAATATCAATAATCTCAAATATTCAGATGACATCATCCATATGGCAGAAAGTAAAGAACTAAAGAGCCTGTTGATGAAAGTGAAAGAGGAAAGTGAAAAAGTTGGCTTAAAGCTCAACATTCAGAAAACTAAGATCATGGCATCTAGTCCTATCACTTCATGGAAAATAGATGGGGAAACAATAGAAACAATGGCTGACTTTATTTTTCTGGGCTCTAAAATCACTGCAGATGGTGATTGTAGCCATGAAATTAAAAGACACTTACTCCTTGGAAGGAAAGTTATGACCAACCTAGACAGCATATTAAAAAGCAGAGACATTACTTTACCAACAAAGGTCCGTCTAGTCAAGGCTATGGTTTTTCCAGTAGTCATGTATGGATGTGAGAGTTGGACTATAAAGAAAGCTGAGTGCTGAAGAATTGATGCTTTTGAACTGTGGTGTTGGAGAAGACTCTTGAGAGTCCCTTGGACTGCAAGGAGATCCAACCAGTCCGTCCTAAAGGAGATCAGTCCTGGGTGTTTATTGGAAGGACTGATGTTGAAGCTGAAACTCCAATACTTTGGCCACCTGATGCAAAGAACTGACTCATTGGAAAAGACCCTGATGCTGGGAAACGTTGAGGGCAGGAGGAGAAGGGGATAACAGAGGATAAGATGGCTGGATGGCATCATCGACTTGATACACATGGGTTTGGGTAGACTCTGGGAGTTGGTGATGGACAGAGAGGCCTGGCGTGCTGCGGTTCATGGGGTCACAAAAAGTCGGACAGGACTGAGCTACTGAACTGGACTGGTAGAGGAATTCTTGCCTCAGGGCACTTGTTGTAATGGCTAATAGAGCAGTCAGCAGGCGAGTAGTGGAGCTTAAGAGCTGAGAGTGGTCAGGGAAAGAGTAAAAGAGTTGCTGGTGTTCAGTTGCTTCAGTTTTGTGCAACGCTTTGCAACCCCATGGACTGGAGCACGCCAGCCTCCTTTGTCCACGGGATTCTCCAGGCAAGAATACTGCAGTGGGTTCCCATTTCCTCCTCCGGGGATCTTCCCGACCCAGGGATCGAACCCATGTTTCTTATGCCTCCTCTATTGGCAATTGAGTTCTTTACCATTAGCACCACCTAGGAAGCCCTGCTGAGGTGGTTAAAAAATGTTCTAAAGTCAGCTGTGGTAATGGTTGCATATGTCTCTGAATATACCAGAAACCACTGATTTATGTAAAAGGGTGAATTGCATGGCATGTGAATTATATTTCAATAAAGCTATATTTTAAAAGAAAGGAAAAAAGATTTTAAAGAAATTGTCCAATAGGTTTCACCAAACTTCCCAACAGATCCATGGCACTTCAAAATGGATAAGAACATCTAATTCAAAGCTACTTTAGTAAGTAAAATTTAGTCCTCTAAGGCTGCGCTGTGGCTGTATGATACCCACTAGTCACATATGGCTATTTATCTTTGATTTTAAATTTAAAGTACAGTTCCTCATTCACACCAGGCACATTTTGAGTGATCAACAGCCACATGTGGCTAGTGGCTACAGAATTGGAGAGTGCAAATACAGAAGATTTCCGTCATTGCAGAAAGTGCTATTAAACAGCACTGCAATTGCGCCACTTTACCCAGATCCAACTACCACCAAATTAGGTGAAAGGACCAAATGGATTTCTTAGAAAGCTGACATCAGTATCAATCATAGAGCACCACTGTGTTCTTGGAACTTTGCATGTTTCATTTAATCCTCTAACAACTGCATGGTAGCATATTTCTTATGTACAAATGAATTTCTGAAGCCAAGTAGACTTAAATTGGAGCTAAAACCTCCCACCACTTCAAGAGGTGGGATCAGTCATCAGAGATCCTAAGAAAGGACTTGGAGCTCACCTGGAGAACTCCTACAACCTTATATTAAAAGTTGCTGGGTATTTCAGATCAGTTGAAGTATGCTTGGTTGGACTAGCTGAGGCTGGATGCAGTTAGAAGATGAATATAAAATGTCTTTAATAGGAGCATAAAGAACACAAGCTGATTGACAGTATTGCTCTGCTTTGTCTTGCCACTGTATTTGTATCACTCTCATATTGTTTGGTTCACAACTATAGCTGTAAAAATAGCAGCAACTACAACAACAGAACAACTATACAGTTTAGCCAAGATTTAATGAAAAGGCTGTCACTGACTTGTCTGACTGCCAGACTGTGATTTTAAATTTGTCTCCTGGCTTTTAGAAACAAATGCATTTCCCACCCTGAAGCCATCTTGCAGATATATTTTCCAGCTCTTTTTCGTTTTCACACTGAAATGTGCTCCTTGATATGCATTACAATTTATGAATATTGGAAACAGCGAAAATATGAAATTAAAGTTAGGAGCAAATTTGACAATGTAAAGAAATTGTATCATTAGAAGCTTCCAAATGACATGTTTATAATGCATTTATCATTGTCATTTGGCTTACACTGGCCTCTTCACTGTAGCAGATATTTTCCTGTGGTTGCATGGGGATTTTTTTAAGCAGTTCTTTAGTTAATGACACAAATGCCTGTTCAGACAAGTCATGATGACCTTTAACAATGATTTGATTCAGAGGTGGACCACCAATAAGAGTCAAACGTTCTGTTATCGTGAAAACAGCTTTCCATTTTACTGTTTTGTATTTTTAAAGCAAATAGGAAATGATACATTAATTATGTTTTTCCTACCTGAAAAATGTCTATTTGAATTTCATAATTTGAAAGAGCTTCCCTGATGGGTTAATTTAGATCAAAGTTGCTTCTAATATTGCTTCATGTAATACTTTGGTCATAAAGAAGGTATATAAAGGAATGATTCTTATCTGCAAGAACGAAAATAAGGAAGGGACTGAATTCAGCATTTCTTTTCTGAACTAAAGTACACCAAGCATTTGAGCAAGTATTCTTATCAATCTTCATTTTTCTCCATCATGAAAAAAATCTTTGCAATAAAGTGCATAAAGTGCACTAATCTGGAATGCACATCTCGAGTTTTCCCATATGTCTACACCCGTGTAACCATGACCTCGATCACAAGTCAGCAAACTTTTTTGTAAAGGCCAAAGAGTAAATATTTTAGGCTTTGCAAGCCATATGGTCTCTATCGCAGCTACTCAACTTTGCCTTCTTTGCACAAAATCAGCCTTAGATAGTATGTAAACAAATGGGTGTGGCTGTGTGCCAATAAATATTTATTTAGGGACACTGAAACGTGAGTTTCATATAATTTTCACATGCTATGAAATATTCTATTTTTTCATTTTCCCCCAACCATTTAAAATATAAAAATTCTCCAACAGTAAAGAAATCTTCCTCAAGCCCCTTTTTAGTTTATACCCTCCCTACTGAGGCAATAGTCATTCAGACTTCTATTACTATTACCATTCATGAGATTTGCCTGTTTTTGAACTTCATACAGGACTTCCCATGTGGCTCAGTGGTAAAGAATCCACCTGCCAAAGCAGGAGATGTGGGTTCCATCCCCTGGTGGAGGAATTGGCAACCCACTCCAGTATTCTTGCCTAGGAAATCCCATAGACAGAGGAGCCTGACAGGCTACAGTCCATGGGGTCGCAAGGAGTTGGAATCAACTTAGTGATTGAGCATGCACACCTGAACTTCGTAGAGGTGGAATCATACAATACATACTTTTTTGTGTCTGACTTCTTTCACATATGGGCTTCCTTGGTGGCTCAGACAGTAGAGAATCAGCCTGCGATGCAGGAGATTCCAGTTTGATCCCCGGGTCTGGAAGATGCCCTGGAGAAGGGATTGGTTACCCACCCCAGTATTCTTGCCTAGAAAATCCTGTGGACAGAGGAGCCTGGCGTGCTACAGTCCATGGGGTCACAAAGTGTCTGACATAACTGAGTGACTTTCACTTTTCCTTCACTTATAGGTCCTGTCTGCTGTGCAATTCAGCTATGTGGTTTTTATTGTTGTTGTTGCTTAGTTGCTAACTTGTGACCCCGTGGACTGCAGTCTGCCACGTTCCTCTGTGCATGGGATTTCCCAGTCAAGATTATTGAGATGAGTTGCCATTTCCTTCTCCAGGGGATCTTCCTGACCCAGGGATCGAACTGGTGTCTCCTGGGTTGGCAAGTGGATTCTTTACCACTGTGCCAGGAGGGAAGCCCCCTCAATGTGGTATACATCAGTAATTCATTTATTATTGCTGTGAAGCATTCTGCTATAGGAATACATAGTTAATTATACATTATTTATTTATTCTACTGTGTATACTTGAGTTGTTTCCAGTTTGAGGCTATTATGAATAGAGCAAGCTTCCCTGGTAGCTCAATTGGTAAAGAGTCCGCCTACAATGCAGGAGACCCCGGTTGGATTCCTGAGTTGGGAAGATCCCATGGAGGAGGGATAGGTTGCCCACTCAAGTATTCTTGAGCTTCCCTGGTGGCTCAGATGGTAAAGAATGCACCTGCAATGTGGGTTGACCTGGGTTCAGTCCCTGGGTTGGGAAGATCCCCTGGAGGAGGGCATGGCAACCCACTCCCCAGTATTCTTGCCTGGAGAATCCCCGTGGACAGGCTACAGTCTGTCCTCTTGGCGGGCTACAGCCCATGGACTTGCACAGAGTTGGACACTACTGAGTGACTAAGCACATAAATAAAGCTGCTATGAACATACTTGTACACATTTTTGGTAGACATAAGCATTGATTTCTCTGTGTGTGTGTATGTGTCTCTTTTTCTCTTTGAGTGTATGTGTGTGTGTGTGTGTGTGTGTGTGTGTGTGTGTGTGTGAGTGACAAATGGCTCAAAACTATTATATGTGCTTGCCAGAACCACTTACAGAATATGGACTTGTGAGACCAGGTGAGCCTCTCCTCTCCCTTTTTTCATTTTTTATGGTAAGAACTATTACAGCATCCAGTGTTAGATGGCAGTGGGAAGGTTCCTGGCAGAATAGGTAAAATGGAGAACTCCCTGCTGAAGTGAGCACTGCTCCCACCAAGAGCACAGAGAAGATCCTAAGACTGCAATGAGTTCCAGGCACACAGACATTGAAAATGGGCTACATTCAACCCTGTATCTGCCTTACAAGGAGTATACCCCCAGAAATCACATAGCCCTGCAGGGCTGAGGAGGGATGTTAATGTTTGGCACTAGAGATCTGGAAAACTGCTGGTCAATTCATCATGTTGATCCCCTGTCAGCCCTGGCTTCATCTCTGGCTCCCATACTACCATAATTGTGACTCCCAAACAATTGCATTTGTTAACTAAAATGGGGGAAAAAAGAACATATTTTCTAGAGACAGATTATAATAATTTGTTTCTGAGCAGCAGATACTGCTGTGAGCAGTTTGCCTCTGAATAGGCGATAATAAAACTTAATTTCCAAGTTACATGAAGCACAAAAGAAACAAACATTGAAGGTTTCCAAAGAAAAAGAAGCAATGGGAGTGATTTCTCTCTTCGATGATCACCATGATTTTCCTTCTTCTATGTCTGTTTTCTCTATCACTCTCAGCCTCCCTCTCCCTCTCAAAGATTTGTCTTCAGTTTCCTTCTCTGTGTATATCTGTCTCTCACTCTATTTTTTTGTGTGTACTCTCTCAATTTCTCAGTCTCAATCTTACCCTCTCTCTGTTTCATTGTATATGTGTGTCACTGTTTTTATCTTGCCATCTTTCATTGTCATTGTCTCTTTCTCTCGTGTATCATTGTGTGTGTCTACCTCTCTGTATATGTTTGTGTGTCACTCTCTGTGTTTCTATTTCTTTTTATTTCTGTGTATGTGTGTGTGTCTCTTTGTGTCAGTCTTGTGTCTTTGTGTGTGTCTCTCTCCATGGATGTCCTCTGTCTCTCTCACACCACACACGCAGGCCTACAGGCCTGTCTCCCAGCTGTAGAGAAAACAAAGCGAAGTATTCTGGAACATTGCACCTATTCAGAAAGAAGTTCAATAAAATAGAAACCCCTAAAGAAGAGTGGGGCACCTTTCACCCTCATTCTGCTTGTTCAAATCTCAAGATAGAAATGGTCTAAATGCAAATTCCTATTGAGGTTTTGTCTGAAGCCACTCTTTTTAAATGAGCCAGCAGGGTTAGGCTTAAATGTTGGGTAAATATGAGGTTGCCTATAGCATGTAATTTGAGTAAGGCCACACACAGCAAAATTTGCCATGGTGCTATCATGCTATCTTTAGTGATTCACTTCATTAGTTTCACTATTACTGTCTTCCCACTTTTCTTTTTGGAAATGCAAATATTCCTGGAAGATAGAATGTAATAAAGACATTCACAGTGAGATGTTAGCAGCTTGTGAGAGGCAAGAGAAGCTTCTAATGGCCACCTGGGATGATGATGATGATGATGTGTGTGTGTGTGTGTGTGTGTGTGTGTGTGTATTTGCACATGTGTTTCTTTTACTAGAGATACAGTGACAGTGAAAGTCACTTAGTTGTGTCTGACTCTTTGCAACCCCATGAACAGTCCATGGAATTCTCCAGGCCAGAATACTAGAGGGGGTAGCCTTTCCCTTCTCCAGGGGATCTTCCCAACTCAGGGATTGAACGCAGGTCTCCCACATTGCAGGCAGATTCTTTACCAGCTGAGCCACGAAGGAAGCCCTAGAGATATAAGGGGGTAGAAAATGGAGGTGAGGATGACAAAAGAAAATTAGGAGTGAAATTAACTCTAAGAGTGTTAATTGGAAATTGACACACTTATTGTTGAAGGAACTAGGCCAAGTCACTTAGTTTTTATAAACCTCAGCTTCTCTGGACAACAAATGCAGGAGAAGGTGTGGTGAGGGAGTACACTAGGTTTTAGACTCCCTGATCCCTACTTTTATTGGAGACTCTCCTTTTTATGAGGTTCCTATATTGTTCTTTCCTATGTTGATTGAAGAAATTTGAAGAAAAGAAACTTGAAAAAATAATGCTAGATAATCTCTAAAGTCTCTTTCTACTCAAAACATCTCTGATTCCAAGCCTAAAGCACAAAGGTATGGGACTACTTCCAGGAATCAGATATGCTTCATTTAAGAACATGTACACTAAGGGATATGCCAAACAGTTTTATTAACCAGTAATTCTTCAATTTGTGTATTTCACTACTTTTGATGTACTCTTTAAAACTCTTTTAAATCACCCATGGTCATTTTACAGATTTATTCATGCAGACTTGTAAGCAGAAATTTGTAAACAAAATTCCATTTTCTCTTTGATTTACATTCTAGTGTCAAACTGAATATACCCATAGAAAATATCATAACCTCAATATGAATAAGCACACACTTAGAAGGCAGCCCTGCTTTCTTTTAAACTATGGTACATAAAAAGCAAGTATTTTTCTGAAAAATATTGATTTGTATCTATATTACACTAAATTTGATTGTGCTACCATTAAAATATTGTGCTAATGTGGCATTTGGGGAGATAAAGGGGGGGGCGGGGAACTTGGACCTTTTTATCTTCTTAAACTCCTAAATAGAAGTCGTCATATTCTCTTCTCCAGACGCTTTCCTTTCAACTTTTCTTTGAAAGTTATCAGGTATGGATCACTATTCTTGAATCCAGTAACCTCACCCCGTTCAGGATACTCTGTTAATAATGAATTCCTGTTGCTCCTTTCCAAGCATGATTGTTTGAACTCCAAAGCATGGAACTTCAGACTAGTGGCCCCATGACCTTGTTCAGCAAATTTAGTGACTTTCGAACAAAGTTAATCCCTTCAAATGTACTTTTAATGGTTTGTAAGCAAAAGTTTCTCCCTTAGTTCCCTAGTTTTGGCCTGCTGAACAATTTCAAGGACCTCTTTCATGAATCCTTTGGATTAAAACTGAAGACTCTTACAATTGTAAGAAGTAGACTCTGATTAATGATTTTTAGAAAAAGGTAGCAGTTTTATATCAATTGACTCCCCTGGTAGCTGAAGAAAAGCTTGTATGATGTTTCCATAGCAAGACATGGAATATCTCCATTCTGAATGCCAAAGAAACACTCTAAGACTACAAGGGAATGTATGGTGGAATGTTCCTTTTTGTCAGTTACCCACTTATCTCCACACTATCAGGGATAGAGAATCAGGATGCATGGAAATTCAAGGACCCTGGCCTCCTAATGGTGCAGGGAGACTTTTGTAGAATTCATCCCCCATTTCTTCCCATTTTTGGTTAATTGTACAGAAAAAACTTATTGCTGAGCTATGAGAAAGGTAGGATGGGAGAAGCCTGGTTCAAATTGACAGGAAGCCTTGATATAAGCTATTCAAAAAGAAAATAGTATGGCTATTCACTTCCATACACAATAAAGTAAAATATGCCAAAGAAGGCTTCCTAACAAGACTTGCTCAAGGAAGCTGCTTCCAGAAATTGGTAAGAAATTTAGCTAATTAACTTAACAATTACACTTAAATGAGGGAGGTCCTATTTAAGTATTAAACACTGCATGGAAAATTGGTGTTTTAAGGAATTTTATAAATCTTTGCAGGAAAATCTTATTTACTATTATAATTAGCTTAGCAAATTGGCTTCTTGTGGCATAAAAAAAAAAGGTAGGCTGGTTCGTCAGTTTGCACCAGTTCTAAATTAGTAGACTCCAAACTAAGACCATCTGAGGTTTGGCTATACTTGTGTCCATTTGGTATTTTGCAATACACCTCCTCATCCTCACCTTCAAATAATGAGACCAGAATAGGGATTTTTCTTTCATTGACAGTAACTCTTACATAGAAGAGAAGCAGAAAAATGAGTACTTTTGTTGTTGTTCACCATCCCTTTGGAGAATTAACTGAACAAAGCACTCTTCCTACAGGTCATGTGACATAAGAAAGTGGGTCTGAAACGCTGGACCCTTCTAATGAGATTGTACCTGTGTCTGCGACGAAAGAGCCTTTTTCGCAAACTAATTGTGTAAACAAGGGAAATATTAGCCTACTTCAGTGCCTAGACCTCAGCAGCAGTACTTCTATCTCCAAACTGAATGTCCTAATTATAAATGAGCCATGCTTATTTGTCAAACCACTTACAGATCTCTGAGACATATAGCTCTGCCTTTTATCCTCTTGTCTTGGTCATTGGGATTACTTTATGTACTTGAAAGTAATGAGATTGCATTTTCTCCCCCCAAATATCCTATCACTCATACTTTTCATTTAAGGCAGACTGACCTTTCCCCCCAATTAGAACAAATTAGTGATGTTTTACTTCATCTCAAAACTACTGAGCCATTGTAAAAGCAGAGTCAATGATGGGGCCCTAATGGGGCCTTGAAAGCTGAGCAGAAGAGAAAGAAACAGAAGGAGCAGGATGAGTAAAGGAAATGGAGGTGGGGGTGCAAAAGATGGTGACAGAGGGCGAGGTGCTGGTGCCAGTGGTGAGGAATCAAAGGATAAGAAGGGGAAATGAGGGTGAGGTGGCCCAGAGAAAAGAGAGAAAAGCCTAGGGATTGCAGAGGGGGTAGGGCATTGAGACCGAAAAAGGAGCGAGAAAGAATGAACAGGAGACAGGTGTGAGGTGCACTGGGCCTCCGAATGGCGAAGTGGGGAGGGCGATGAGGAGGCCACTCCATCTGCTTTTAACTGACTCCTTGCTCCTTTTCTATACAGGAAAGAGCTTGCGCTTGCTCGCTGCCATTCAATTTTTCGGTCTGTCTCAGGATCCTTTCTCTTCCATAATGATAGGAATACATTAGGACAAAAGAGGTAGATAAGCGACTGCCCAGGGCACAATGATGTTGTAAAAAGAGAATGGCATTGGAGTCAGACACTGTTATATTCAATTCAATTCAATTAGGTTTGGCAAGCCATCTAATCCCTCCAATCCTCACTCCTCATTCAAAATTAAGAACAAAAAATATTATTCTCTAATGTGTGTGTGTGTACATGATCAGTTGCTCAGTCACATCCAACTCTGCAACCCCATGGACTGTAGCCCACCAGGCTCCTCTGTCCATGGAATTCTCCAGGCAAGAATACTGGAGTGGATTGTCATTTTCTACTCCAGGGGATCTTCCCAACCCAGGGATCAAATCTGCATCTCCTGCATTGGCAGGAGGATTCTTTACCACTGTGTCTCCCTAATATGTAGTTGGTATCAAATAAAATCTTGTGCAGGCATGTGTCCAGCACAGGGGCTGGCTCATAGTAAGGGCTCAATAGGTTTGTGCTGCATCCTGGCACCAACTTTTACAAAAATACAGAATCGTTTTGTGGTCATTCAGACTAGGCAAACCCATTTGATTTGTGGTATCATTTGAAACACTGAGGGAAGGTTTGCTTTGCAGGATTTCTTCTCCTTGTGGAACTTGTTAAAGTTTCTGAAATCGCACACTAGAGACCAGAATCTAATGGCAACAAGTCATTCTTGTCGTTTAACATACTCTTTGCAGACAAATCTCTTTCAGATCTTAACATGTTACATGTGGCCACATGCTTTCTGTCTCAATGCCATGCTTTTTAAACAGTGCACCCTAAACCCTGGGAGGAAAGGAAAGCAACAAAGATATACATGGCACATCTTCTTAGAGCTTCAGTTTTGCTTCCAGATTTAGGGGAAAGCAGTGAAGTAATTAAATTAATACATAACTGAAAACACTGTTGTTACATTCAAAGAAAGTGAAAGTGTTAGTTGCTCAGTTGTGTCCAACTCTTTGAGATCCCATGAACTGTAGCCCACCAGGCTCCTCTGTCCATGAAATTTTCTAGGCAAGATTCCAGGAGTAGGTTACCATGCCTTCCTCTAGGGGGTCTTCCCGACCCAGGGATCAAACCTGTGTCTTCTGCTCTGCAGGAAGATTCAGTTTTACTTCCAGATTTAGGGGAAAGCAGTGAATTCAGTTCGAAGAAGGCAATGGCACCTCATTCTAGTATTCTTGCCTGGAAAATCCCACGAACAGAGGAGCCTGGTAGGCTGCAGTCCATGGGGTTGCGAATAGCCGGACACGACTAAGCGACTTCACTTTCACTTTTCACTTTTATGCACCGGAAAAGGAAATGGCAACCCACTCCAGTGTTCTTGCCTGGAGAATCCCAGGGATGGCAGAGCCTGGTGGGCTGCCGTCTGTGGGGTCACACAGAGTCGGACATGACTGAAGTGACTTAGCAGCAGCAGCAGCAGTGAATTCAATTAACGCATAATTGAAAACACTGTTATTACATTCAAACAAATACAAATACACCATGATATAGGGATAAATTTGAGTGAATTTTGAAGATGAAGCATTAACACGAAATTTGAAAGCTGTTTTCCAATTAAACCACTTTGGGCTGTGCTCTCAGACCTTCTAGTTCAATCTTGTAATAGTCATGCTAACCTGTCATAAACAGACCTCAAGTTAAAATGCCTCAGCCACAAGAGAACTTTTTCTTTGTTTAGTGTGGGGTGAGTATTCCTGGTCAGCAGGTGGTTTACTTCCAAGTGGTGGTTCAGGACACAGGCTGCCTCTAGCTCAAGACTCCATTATCTCCCAGGCCAGGGTTTCTCAAATATTAATGTGCATTTGTGTTATCTGTGGATCTTATTAAGACACAGACTGTGATTGTGATTCTGCACCCCTCTGGGGTAAGGACTGAGATTTTGCATTTCTTTTTTTAAAAAAATTCTTTTGAATTATGGTTAATTTGTAATATTGTATTAGTTTCAGGCATACAGTCAAGTGATTCAGTTATATATATATATAACTTTCCTTTCACATACACACATATCTTTTAAAATTGGGGTATAGTTGCTTTAAAACATTGTGTTAATTTCTGCTGTACAACCAAGTGAATCAGCTATATGCTATATGTATACATATATCCGTTCCCTCTTAGGCATTCCTCCCACCACCCCACCCCATCCCACTCCTCTAGGTTGTTACGTAGTACCAAGTTGAGCTCCCTGTGTTATACAGCAAATTCCCACTAGCTATTTTACGCATGGTACTGTATATGTTTCAGTGCTACTCTCAGTTTGTCCCACCCTCTCCTTCCCTGCTGTGTCTACAAGTCCATTCTCCATGTCTGCATCTCTATGCCATTTTTCTAGATACCATATATATGCATTCATATGTGATATTTGTTTTCCTCTTTCTCACTTTACTCTGTGTGACAGACTCTAGATCCATCCACATCTCTACAAATGACCCATTTTCATTCCTTTTTATGGCTGAGTAATATTCATGTTTGTTCATTATATGTATTTGTATATATTTTTTTTGTCTTGTTGCTTGCTTTCTATGTGTGTGAAGCAACATGTTCTGGAACTGATCAAGAAGCCAGTAGAAACAGGTGGGGTATTAAGTGGGAGACAGGAATATCTTTGTTTTTGGCCCTTACTGTGCCTGCCAAATCAAGATAGATGATGAGTACAGGCTCTCCCTCACCAAGCGAAAGCATCTATGATTCTGTTTTCTGGCCCTGCCATCATCAACTTGACTGAAATTGAATACGTCCAAAAGCTAAATATGCCATAACTCTCCTCTGACTGTCTTTAAATGGGTTGAGGATAGGGTAAGGAGAGGAAAAGCTGAGAAAGAAAGAAAAATGGTTGTGAAGAAGAGATGGAGAGGGGTAGGTAGTGGTCATCCAGTTTTTGTAGATCACATTTGCATTTTAAATAGAAAAGTTATTTTGCATACTAACTTTAAATCTTTATCTGATGTCAATATTTTCAATCTCTTTTTACTTTTGTCATATTATTGGGAAGTGACTTGGTGTGTCTGTGGACTTTCTGGAATCCTATAAATAAAATATCACACAGAAAAATAGCAACCCATCAAGTATAATTTGTTCTAAAGCTCTTTGGCTTTGAGAAGTCTCATTATCAACCAAAGCACAATGTCAATCTGGCAGGAGACAAGATTAGCAACACTATGCACCAGTCACTGCACAATTTTTCTGTAGTCTGTGATCTTTGTAACCCATCTGAGCTGTGGCTTCTCATGTGTTCTGTATCATGGCATCTATCCTTTTTTCCTGGACCTGTGTCATGGATTTTTAAATGATTTTGTATAGTGGAACAACAGAAGTCCAGTCATAGGCCATCTGTAGCAAAACTCTATCATTATCTTTGCCTCATATCCTACCAATCCCTGAAAAAGGATACCAACATGGGTTATAGTAGTGATACCAATTGGATAGTTGAAACAAAATACTGAATATTCATTTGTAAATATTACTCACTATCGAGATTAGTGGGGCAAATAGCACTCTTCCCCTCTCAATCTATCTCCCCCTTTCTCCCCCTTTGGATTCTCTAGATGAATACACTCAACACAGTCTACTGCAAACATTTAGTAAGAGGCAGTAGTATGAGAATAGCCAAGGTATGTATTTCTTCCCATCTGAGTCTTTTTTATGTGGGGAAAAAATGGAAGATGCTGAAACTGATGTCTAAACACTGCTTTTTGAATGCAAAGAAATGTAAATTGAATGGCATGACCATATGACCTCGTTACTAAGACAGTCAGGTGACTGAACTACTGAAAAGACTTTTTTCTCAAATCTTGAAGAATAGAAATGAGGAGAGAGAAACATTTGTTTTCAGATATTGAACAACGGAAAGTACAGTATTATAGCTCCTGAGAGAAAGAAAACAAATGATGTTAACCTTGGCTTTCTACCTAGAGGTACTACTAGACCTTGGTGCAAGGGAGGGGAACCCAAGTAGGGCATAGTGACTTCACCGAGTTGAGGACAGATAGATCAATATTCAGGGAGGCTGAGTTAGACAGGGAGGAGGAATCTACACATAGAAAGAACTCTAGAAACCTGCTCAGAGGTTCCCTGGAGTCTGTTGCTAAGTAAGAAGCCCTGCATGCACTAGGCAAAACTCAGTGAGTCTGGGCAATGAATGATCAGAGAATTGTGAGTGGAGTGAAAAAATTCTCAGAGTTCACACAGATCTGGTAGACATTTAAGTTCCTACCAGCCAGAGTAAAGTAGTCTCATTTAGCAACCAGGGCTTCCTATTAGATAGTAGGGCACTAAGAAAGATCATGTCTGGCTAGTAGGACTAAATTGGCCAAGAGTAGGGATTATCCTACATCCATCTCACCAACTTAAAATGAGGCCTTGAAAGAATCAAAGTAATATGTAAGTAAGTCAACTGCCTTCCAGAACAAAATCCAATAGTTCTTTAAAGAAGACAAGAAAATTCCATCCTCCAATTAAAATAAAACATTATTAAACAAAGAAAACAGCTGGAAAATGCAACCCATAACTGGGAGAAATATCAATCCATAGAAACAGACCCAGAAATAACAGAGGTGCTAGAATTATCAGAGAAGAAATGCAAAACAAATAT
The DNA here is from genome assembly GCA_007570785.1 of Antilocapra americana. Taxonomy (NCBI): domain Eukaryota; kingdom Metazoa; phylum Chordata; class Mammalia; order Artiodactyla; family Antilocapridae; genus Antilocapra; species Antilocapra americana. The sequence continues at coordinate 1,213,088 of ML663456.1, read as the reverse complement.
TATAAATATGCTCAGGGTTTAAAAGTATACATGAACACAGAGAAAGTAAATGGAATTGTCAAAGAATAAACACATGAAAATTCTAGAGCTGAAAAAATACAATATCTGAAAAATTCACCAGATGGAAGTGAAGGCAGGTTAGTTATTACAGAAAAAAATAGTCAATCTGAATAGATAAGGATGGAAACTTTTCAAAATGAACCACATCGTGAATAAAGGCTAAAATAGAATTAATAAAATTAATAAAGAGAAGTTCATAGTCAAGCTGAAGGAAAGGTCTAAGCAAATGACATGGTGGCTTTGAATTTTGGAATGGTATATTTCAATGTGGTTAGAGCATAGAGAGTATGAAGAAAAATGCTAGAAAATGAGGTTATAAAATTAGGTTCAGGCCTAGAGCCTATTATACAATGTGAAGTCAGAAAGAGAAAAACAAATACCGTATGTTGATGCATGTATATGGAATCTAGAAAATGGTGCTGATGTACCTATTGACAGGAAAGCAATGGAGATACAGACATAGAGAACAAACTCTTGGACCCTGGGGAGAGAGACGGTGGGATGATTTGAGACAGTAGCATTGAAACATATACATTACCATATGTAAAATAGATAGCCAGTGGGAATTTGCTGTATAACACAGGGAACCCAAAACCAGTGCTCTGTGACAACCTAGAGGGGTGGAATGGGGTGGAAGGTGGGAAGGAGATTTAAGAAGGAGGGAGGACATACGTATACCTATGACTGATTCATGTTGATGTATGGCAGAAACCATCACAATATGGTAAAGTAATTATCCTCCAATTAAAAATAAAAAAAATTTAAAAGAATTTAAATTAAGTTCAAGCCTAACAAGGGGACTTCATACACTATGTTAAAAACTTTGAAACTTATCCTATGGACAATGGAAAATAATCCAGGCTCAGTGGTTTTGAAGGTCAATTTGGATGAATGATGATTTGCAGGCAGAAAATCCCAAAGTCAGGGAAACAATCTGTGCAGATTTTGTAGAAGTTGAAGTGAAATAGGACAAGAGCCCAAGTTTGAGCAGTAGATAAAAAGAAGAAGGGAAATTCATAAAAATTTTTAAGTAGAACTAATATTATTTGGTGATAGGGTTTTAAGGAGTATAGGAAGAAGATGAATGAGGATGTTAATATTTTTTAAAGGAAGTATAATTGATTTGCAGTGTTTTATTAATTTCTGCTATACAGCAAAGTGATACAGTTATACATATATATATATTGTTTTATATATATATATATATATATATGAACATACACACATATTCTTTTCCATTATGGTTTATTATGGGATATTGAATATGGCTATCTGTGTTATATACTAGGACATTGTTGTTTATCCATTCTATATATAAAAGCTTACATCTGCTAACCCCAAACACTTCTTCATCCCTTTCCTAACCCCTCTTCCTTGGCAACCACCAGTCTGTTCTCTATGTTCGTTATTCCGTTTCTGTTTCATAGATAGGTTCATTTGTCATATTTTAGATTCTACATATAAGTCATATCATATGGTATTTACCTTTCTCTTTCTGACTTATTTCACCTAGTATGATAATCTGTAGTTGCATTCACGTGGCTGCAAATGGCATTATTTGTTTCTTTTTAATGGCTGAGCATAATACTATTCCATTGTATATATATGTACATATCTTCTTTATACATTTATCTATTGAGGGACATTTAAGTTGTTTCCAAGTCTTGGCTATTGTGAATAGTGCTGCTATGAGCATAGGGGTGCATATATCTTTTTGAATTACCGTTTTGTCCAGGTATATGCCAGGAGTGGGATTGCTGGATCATATGGCAACTCTATTTTTAGTTTTCTGAGGAACCCCCATACTGTCTTCCACAGTGGCAAGAGTGAGGATGTTAAAGAAAAAGAGAATCATTTCTAGGTTTCTGGATTGAACAAATGAGGAAATTCATTCTCAATGAATTTCATTCATTGAGAAAGAAAATGCAGCAAGAACATCAATGTGGGAGATAAAGTTTTAGACATACTGAGTTTGAAGTTCCTATGGAACATCCAGGCAAAGGGGAGAGTTGGAGATAAGACCGATGGAATTAGCACCATTCACAAACCGACAGTGGTTGAAGGCATTAACATAAATAAAGGAGAAGAAGAAAATGTCTCAATTCATATGAGAAGAGAATCAAATTGGAACCCTTGATAATATCAACATGTAAAAGTTAGAGAAAGAACAGTCAGAGGTCAAAGAACTAGGTGAGTAATATTGTGGAAACTGAGAGAAGTACTTTCTAGGAAAGAATGGTAAAGAGTGTTAAATATTGCCTAGAGGTTGGGTAGCTTATCTTACTTGGGGAAAAGAGATCATTTGATCTGGTTTAATTATTCACCAGTGCTTCTAGTGAGAATGGCTTCAGCAGATAAAAGCAGACACCATATTGCAGTGGATGAGGAATAAGTCAAGAGACAGAGAAATAGAGCCAATAAGTACAATTTGCTCTTTTCCAGAAGCTTAGCTGTGACGAAAATTAAGGGACTAAGGTGAGAGCTTGAGGGAGAGGCACTCTTGAGGGAAAGTGATTTATTTAAGATAGGATTTGAGCATGCTTGTAGGCAAGAGGGGAAAAGCCAGTGCAAAGAAGAAGGGTTAGAGACATAGAACTAGGTGAGGAGGGATAAATGATAAAGTCATGACTCTGTGGAGGCAAATCATGAGTGGAATGATTTGTCTTGGCAAAGGTATGGACATATCTTCCTCTCTGAAGAGGAAAGAAGATAAAAAGGGAGGAAATACAAGAGGAAAAGAAATAAAAACATAGGACAGTTAGTCTGGGCACTTCTAGGTGGCTTCTAATTTCACTGTGCAAGAAGCAAGACCATCTATTGAGAAGTACAAATTTAGGGGTCTTGAGAAGAGTGGAATAAATGGCTGTGACAGACATTAGTGACAAATGAAAGAGAAGGAACTGATTGAGACAAAAGTATAAGTTTTACCTAGCAATTTGGAGAGTATATGTGAGTCTGGAACTCTTAACTTTGGAAATGGTAGCCATCAGTGCACTTATGCTACTTTCTGCAGGAATACTCTGCAACCTAGGATTAAAATGAAAGAAAATGGATCTTTATAATCATCTGGTGTTGGAGTTTTGCAGGTGAGGAGTGATGGAAAGATAAGTGGGTGAGGAAATTAAGGGCAAAAATGAAGGTATAAGAAGAATGAGAATTTGCCCCAGATTTGCATGGAACATGAAGCCAGAAGTAAGTGAGTAGTTTTGAGAATAAGGATTTGGAAGTCTCAAAGATATTGAAGAACAAGTTTAGTGAGAGTGGGAGAAATTTAAAATTTACAGTACAAATATTAGGATGCTTTGACCAGAGAGTGAAATATCTGAATTATGTTTCTGGAACTAGATGAGTTCTATAAGATGACAAGCTCTATAATGTGGTGGCTGAATTGCTAAAGTGGAGTAAAGGTGATATTTGTTGGAATTGAGAAAGCTTAAGAAATGGTAAGGCTCCATTGTTGAAGTTATTAAGTGAATTAGGGTATCTAATGCTACCTGAAACAACAAATAAACCTGGAAATATGCAACAAAGGTTTGTTTTGCACTCATAGAAAATCCCATGTAGGCTGGTAGGATTTCTCCTCCATCCAGTAACTTAGCGTTCAGGCTCCTTCCTTGTTGAATCTTGACAATTCAGCACATAACTTCCAAAGTTGCTACAGCAGAAGAAGAGAAGAGATTGACTAGCCCTGTTGGCTCTTAACTACATCAATTTAGAAGTAAGATATGCCATTTCAGCTTATAGTTCATTGCATGCATTGTAAGTCACTTCAGTCATGTCCGACTCTTTGCAACCATAGTAACCGTAGCCCACCAGGCTCCTCTGTCCATGGGCTTCTTAGGCAAGAATACTGGAGTGGGTTGCCATCCCCTTCTCCAGGGGCTCTTCCAAACCCAGGGATCAAACCTGCATCTAAGTCTCCTGCATTGGCAGGCAGGCTCATTACCACTAGCACCACCTGATCAGTACAATTTATATGGCCCCAATTACTGCAAGAAATGTAAGGAAGCCAGTGAGATATTTGATAAGTACTATTTCAGCTACATTCAGAGAGACAACAGAACTTGGAGTAGTAAAGAGCATTGCAGGTCAGGGGTCAAATTTCTGGATGTTCATGTGTATGTGTGCATCTTGGAAGGGAGAAGAGGCAACCAAATAAATGGGGAGGAGGCAGTATATCCAGAATGGTTTTAAAAGGGGAGAGGGTTTTGAGGAAGGTTTAAAAGGATATAATCTAGAAACTTCTGTAGGAAACCTAAGAAAATGTTATGCTATGTCCAGGTTCTGTGCTCTAGTTAAGGCTTGAATTGGGACCAGATTGTGGTGGGAATTGAAACCAGATTAAAGCTGTTGGCCTATCATGGAAGCTAAAGGATAAAATGGAATGATAAAAAGTACCATGTAGAGGGATGATTTTGGCAATGACCCTCAGAATACTTTGGAGAAGGTAGATACTGGAGGCAAGAAAAGCAATTAGCTAATGGGGGCCTGCCCCATCATGGTCGCAGTGGGAATCTAGTGTCATATACAGGAGACACTTAGGGAGAAAGATCAGCAAATTTTGACAACAAAGAATTGCTATATATTTTATCTGCCTCCAGCATGCATTCGAAGAAAGAACAGGCTGACCTTGGAAGGGGGTATGACACCAAAGAGAAATGGATGAGATAGTTATGAAAGGGCTAATAAGGATCAACTAATGGGCAAAAAGATTAAAGGTGAAGGAAAAAGTAGAAAAATAGCCTGAAGTAAAGGACTGATGGGCTCCAGGAGCACATGACCTCTAAGTTAGGAGGCATAAGGCAATGGTGATTATTGGCAACGGAAGATGACACTCTGGATCTTCTGGCATCTAAGTCAGGGGTTGGCAACCTTTCAGAATTGGCTTGCCAAGTCAGCATGTATTCACTCTTAATTTCGGGCTTTGCCAGTCAATAATAAATTTCTCCACTTAGAAACTCAGTGTAACTAAACTGTTGTTGCATGCGAAATTATTTTTAAGTTTTAAGAGTAAGAAGTTACATTTAACATGAAATTATAAAGTGGAGTTAATGAGGTTCCTTTTATTTTCTCTTTCTCTTTTTTTGCCCTAAGTTCCTCCAAGTTCCTGTACAAATATGTATACTCAAAGCTATGCTTCAGTCAGTCTTAAACTGTCTTTGTTCCCATCCCCAAGCATACTAGCTCCAGAACTGTTACTATCATAAGCCACTTCTTATAGCGTTAGGCCTGAGTTAGGGCCACAAGAGGCCACAGATTATAGTTTTGTGGGTCTGAAGCAGCTTGAGGTCAGGGGTACAAATGATAAGGAAGTGTAGGGTGCTATGGGAGCACAAAGCAGGGAGACTTCCTTCAGGCTGTGACTCAGGAAAGCACATCTCTGAAATCTGAAGAGTGAATAGGATATAGTGTGGAGGCCTGGAGCTGAAAGAGCATGTAGTATACTTAGAAACTGAACAAAATTCAGGGCAATTGGAATATAGGGAACTAGGAGATAATGGTGTGAGGGGAGAGTTGAAGAGGTAGGCAAGGTTAAAATCCAAGAAGACATCCTTGTTAGTGGCAATGAATGCCAGCACAGCAGTTTAAATTATATATTATTTTGGACAATAATAAACCAAATATTGTTCTAAATGTTTTACAGATATAAAGTCCTATCATTTTCCCCATATAAGAGATGAGGATACTGAGGAATAGTTAAGTAACCTGTCTGAGGTCACACACTGACAAAACTGACTCAACCCAATGTGTCTAGCTTTAGAGTTTATGTTCCAAAACACTCTACAGTATTGCCTTATGCCAATGTAATGTGCATTCTTCGGACAAGTAAGTAAGATTTTCTTTAGACTTGTTAGTGGTATTAATTCGGAAGCAAGAGAAATTTTCAGTATAGAGCCATGGACTGTAGGACACTTCATGGATGCTAGAAGTCTAGAAAACTCCACCGAAAGGAAAAAAAAAAAGTATGGGTTCATGTGCATGTGTGAGCACATACAAGCACACACACACACACACACACACACACACACACACACACACACACACATGCGCACGTATAAATTAAGTTTTGTTAAAAGAGATGCTTGACTACTTCTGATTGTGGGAAGATGGAGTGGATTTATTTTTTCTATTCTTTTCAATTAAGTACAAGCAAAAACCCTGGACATTATGTATGAAACAAATAATAAAAGACTGAAAATTAGACGGAAGAAAGCAGACAGGCTAGGAAATTTGGGACCTGAAGAATGACATGTGAGTGAGTTCCCTGGGTTTTTTTTGCCTCACATATCAGAGACATGGAACATTTAATTAGAAAATGTCTATAGGTGGAAACAAAAAGTTCCCCACAAAAGCCTCCTCTCTTTAGCCAAATGGCCAGGAAAAGGACAGCCTAACAAGACAGAAAACGTTTTAGGTAATACCCGCTCAACTCCAGCTCAACACTATAGATAAAATGTTAACACCCCATCCATGCTAGTAAAGGACATCCAAGCCTATTATCCAAGCTGGAGTCATTAACTAGGAAGCAAAACACCCTTCCCTAGAGACTAAAGTCAGAGAAGGCAAAATAGGGAGTTGGGACTTTCATCACTGCCAACTGGTAACAAGGTCAAACACTTACCAGGCACAATGTCAGTGGAGACTATGTGGAGAACCTGGACTTTCACCCTCATTAGCAGTGATGAGGCACTTCACCCCCTCCCAGCTTGTGGTGATGTCAGAGGAGGCCTAGCGGGGAGTAAGACTTTCACTATTAGCCAGCAGTCATAAGTCTCCACCTCATGGTGTCATTAGATGCCACATGGAGAGCAGTAATGAGGCACTCTTCCCCTCCCAATCAGGGATGTATCAGTAGAAGGGAGCTAAAAATACCACCGCTAACAATAATGAGGACACCCAACTTGAGTGTCAAAAGAGGCTAAGTAGGATTGTATATACAATAAGTTACAAGGATATGTTGCACAACATGGGAAATACAGTCAATATTTTATAATAACTAAAAAATGATTAAGACTGCAAATTTTGAGTTAAAGATATTTTAACACAATAAAAATTTAGAAGAAAAAAAAGAGTTTGAGTAGGGAAACTGGAATCTACCTCCAGCTGGCAATAACAAGGGACATTCCACTTCTCTGCTAGAACAGAATCAGAAGAAGCCAGCTAAAGCGAATTTAAGTAAGATCTAGAATCTCATATAATAATACCCCAAATATCCAGGTTTCAATAAAAGGTATTACTCATCATACCAAGTATGAAGAAAATCTCAGTGTGAATGAAATGCCTATCACAGATGTTTGTATATGCCTAATCTCCACAAAGTGTCCACATTATGCATAGTCCTTTGCACAATAATTATACCTCAATAAACCTGTTTTTAAAAAGACAGTCAATAGGTTCCAACACCAAGATGACAGAAATATTAAAATTACATGACAAATATGTCAAATCACCCCATCAAAATACTTTAGTATATAGTTAGATACATTCTTGAAACAAATGGAAAAATAGTTAGCAAAGAAGTAGAAAGCCTCAGTAAGAAATAGGCGATATAAAGAAGAACAAAATGAAAATTTGAGAACTTAAAAATCCAATTACCAAAAACAAAAAAAACCCATCATGGATGATTCGCAACAGCAAAATGGAGGGAACAAAGGAAAGAATCAGTAAAATCAGTGAACCTGAAGAGAGAAAAACAGAAATTGCCCAATCTGACAACAGAGAGAAAATAGCTGGGGAAAAAAAGTGAACAAAGTCTCAGATCTAACAGTCATACCATTGGCATCTCAGAGGAGAGAATAAAGAGGGCAAGATGGAAAAATTCCTCCAAAAATAACCTTTGAAACTGGCCAAATTGGGCCAAAGATATAAAACTACACATTCAAGAAGCAAACACTCCCACCCAAAAAAAAAATCCACAGCAAGACACATCATAGTCAAATTTCTAAAAACAAGTGTCTTAAAAGCAATGAGAGAGAAATGACACCTTACTTATAGAAGAAAAACAATTCAAATGACACAGATTTTTCTTAAGAAATCATGGAGATGAGAAGGAAGTAGCATAGTGCTGAAAGAAAAGAACTGTCAATCTAGATTCCTATATCTGATAGAAATAACTTTTCAGG
>ML663456.1:1194003-1204805 GCA_007570785.1 Antilocapra americana | reverse complement strand
CATTCTTTTTCATCTTGAGTTTTCTAATTATATTTGCTGTTTGAAGCAAATATTATAACAGTGTTTAATGTGGATAGAAATGTGTACTCCTGTAACACTCAGTAAGGCATAAAAAAGAAAATCCGAGAGAACAAACAGAAAACACGAAGGAAATAGACAGACATAAGCTCTAACAAATCACTAAATGCATTAATTGTAAATAATCTAAGTTCAGTTCGGTTCAGTCACTCAGTCATGTCTGACTCTTTGCGACCCCATGAACCGCAGCATGCCAGGCCTCCCTGTCCATCATCAACTCCCAGAGTCCACCCAAACCTATGTCAATTGAGTCGGTGATGCCATCCAACCATCTCATCACAGATGAGATGAGATGGGATGAGATGCCATCTAACCATCTCATTACAGATCTGTCATCCCCTTCTCCTCCTGCCCTCAATCATTCCCAGCATCAGGGTCTTTTCAAATGAGTCAGCCCTTCACATCAGGTGGCATAAGTATTGGAGTTTCAGCTTGAACATCAGTCCTACCAATGAATATTCAGGACTGATTTCCTTTAGGATGGGCTGATTGAATCTCTTTGCAGTCCAAGGGAATCTCAAGAGTCTTCTCCAACACCACAGTTCAAAAGCATCAATTCTTCTGCATTCAGCTTTTTTTATAGTCCAACTCTGATATCCATACATGACCACTGGAAAAACCATAGCATTGATTTGACTCAATGGACCTTTGTTGACAAAGTAATGTCTCTGCTTTTCAATATGCTGTCTATATCTTTTCAATATGACACTTTCCTTCCAAGGAGTAAGTGTCTTTTAATTTCATGGCTGCAATCATCATCTGCAGTTATTTTGGAGCTCAGAAAAATAGAGTCTGCCACTATTTCCACTGTTTCCCTATCTATTTGCCATGAAGTGATGGGACCAGATGTCATGATCTTAGTTTTCTGAATGTTGAGCTTTAAGCCAAGTTTTTCACTCTCCTCTTTCACTTTCATCAAGAGGCTTTTTAGTTCCTCTTCACTTTCTGCCATAAGGGTGGTATCATCTACATATCTGAGGTTATTGATATTTCTCCTGGCAATCTTGATTCCAGCTTGTGCTTCCTCCAGCCCAGCGTTTCTCATGATGTACTCTGCATATTAGTTAAATAAGCAGGGTGACAATATACAGCCTTGACGTACTCCTTTTCCTATTTGGAACCAGTCTGTTGTTCCATGTCCAGTTCTAACTGTTGCTTCCTGACGTGCATACAAGTTTCTCAAGAGGCAGGTCAGATGGTCTGGTATTCCCATCTGTTTCATAATTTTCCAGAGTTTGTTGTGATCCACACAGTAAAAGGCTTTGGCATAGTCAATAAAGCAGAAATAGATGTATTTCTGGAACTCTCTTCCTTTTTTGATGATCCAGTGGATGTTGGCAATTTGATCTCTGGTTCCTCTGCCTTTTCTATAATGAGCTTGAACATCTGGAAGTTCACTAACAACAAATAAGGTGGAAGTGTGAATTAAAAAACATGACCCAACCATATGTTGCCTACAGAAGACTCGCCTAAGTTAAAGCAATTTAGACAGACTGAAAGTTGAAGGGTGGAAAAAGATATATCATGCTAACATTAGTCAAAGAGGCAAGAATGGCTATATTAATGTCAGATAAAGTAGACTTTGGATCAAATAAAATTACCAATGACAGAGAGAGAAATTACAAATAATAAAAGGATACAGGGTACATATAAATCTCATAAACCATTCTCAGCTAAATTTGTTTAAGGAGTAAGACTTAGGTCAAGGTTCTTACTGTAAGAACCAGTAAGACAGAAATCTTAAATATATATGCACCAAGAAACAGAACTACAAATTGTGTGAAGCCAAAACTTACAGAACTGAAAGAAGAAATAGATAAATACAGAATTGTAGTTTGAGACTTTAACACCCCTCTCTCAACGATTGATAGATCAGCTAGACCAAAAATCAACAAAGTCATAGAAGAATCAACAGGGTCTAATTGATATTTATAGAACATTGCATATAATAACAGCAGAATACACATTCTAAATACATATTCTTTTCAAGATTCCACAGCACATTTTCCAAGCTAGACCATATCATGGGCCATAAATCAAACCTTAACAAAACTGAAAGAATTGAAATTGTTTAGAGTATGCTCACTGACCACATGACATCAAACTAGAAAATTAACAGAAAAATTTCAGACACATAGAAACTGAAGAGCACAGTTTTAAATAACCCATGAGTCAAAGAAGAAGCTTCAAAGGAAACTAAAAAATACATTAAACTGGATGAAATGAAAACATGCATATCCAAATTTGTGGGACATAGCTAAAGTAATTTTGAGAGGAGAATTTTTAGCACTAAATGTTAATCGCCAGCCCAGGTTTGATGCATGATACAGGGTGCTCAGGGCTGGTGCACTGGGATGACCCAGAGGGATGGAATTGGGAGGCAGGTGGGAGGGGGGTTCTGGAAGGGGAACACATGTATACCCATGGCGGATTCATGTCAATGTATGACAAAACCAACACAATAATGTAAAGAATAAATAAATAAATAAAAAGAAGGGCCAGACCTAGTGATCTAGGAAAAAAGAAATGTGTACTTTGCCAAGAGACACCATCTCAAATCAGTAATATAAGTTCTAACTCAAGAATCTAGTAAAATAATATCAAAGTAAACACAAAGGAAGCAGAAGGAAGGAAATAAAAAACGTAAGAGCAGAACTCAATACAATTAAAAACAAAAACAATAGAGAAAAAAAATGAAACAAAAGCCTGTTCTCAGAAAAGATCGATAAGATAGACCAATCTCTAGCAAGACTGACAAAGAAAACAGAGATAAAACACAATTTACCAATATAAGGAATGAAGCAAGGAATTTTGCTGTAGATGCTGCAGGCATCAAAGTAATAATAAAACAATGCTACAAATAACTCTACACACTTAACATGAAATGGATCATTCCTACAAAAAAATACAACCTACCCCAACTCACTAAATATTAAGTAGATAATTTAAATAGCCCTATAAACTAGGGCTTCCCTGGTGGCTCAGACAGTAAAAGAATCCGCCTGCAATGCAAGAAAAAAAGAATTTGACTAAGTTCAACATTTATTTATGATAATATCTCTCTGAAAAATAGATATGAAGAGAACTTCCTCAAAATAAAGAGCATCTTATAAAAGAACAAACAACCTAGAGCTAATATTATACTGAATGGTAAAAGAATGACTGCTATCTCGCTAATATCAAGGCAAGAATGTGCATTCTCACAGCTTTATTAAGCATAAGGCTGAAATTCTAACCATTGCAATAAAGGCAGAAAGGAATATAAAAGGCATATGGATCAGAAGAAATAAAACACTTCCTTTTTGAAGTTGACATGATTGTCTACATAAAAATTGCCAAGAAATATACAAAAATATCCTAGAGCTAATAAGTTCAGCAAGATCACTGGATACAAGGCAAGCACACTAAAATCAATTATTAGACTTTCTATATATTAACAATTAACTTGAGGTCACCAAAATTAAAAATACAGTATCTTTTATCATGGCTCAAAAATGTGTAGTTAGGTGTAAGTCTAACAGAATTGGTATAGAACTTGTATACTGAAAGTTACAAAAAGCTGATGAAAGAATTCAAAGAAGACCTAAATAAATGGAGATTTATGCTTTGTTCATGGACTGAAAGAGTCAACATCATAAAGATATCAATTCTCTCCAAATTAATATACAGGTCTAATATAATTCTTAAAATTCCAGCAAGATTTCTTGTAGATTAGACAGGATTATTCTCAATTTTATTTGGAAAACCAATAGAAATAGAACAGCTAAAGCGATTTTGGGAAATAAGAACTAAGTGGCAGGAAACACTTTACCAAATTTCAGTGATACTGAAAGAGTAATTGAATGATGGAACAGAATTGAGAATCCAGAAATATCCCCAGAGATATATGCCCAATTGATCACTGACAAAAATGTAAAAGGAATTCAATGAAGGCAGGATCCTTTTCAAAAATGGTACTGGAGCAAACAGACATCCCAAGACAAAAGACATAAAAAGAACCTTGACCTAAGTCTTACTCCTCAAACAAATTTAGCTCAGAATGGTTTATGGGATTTACATGTACCCTGTAAAACTATAAGACTTTTTAGAAAAGCACATAGAAGAAAATACTCAGGATCTAGGACTTGGTAAATAATTTGTAGACATGACACTAAAAGCACAATTCAGAAAAGGAAAATTAATAAATTGGGCCTCACCAAATTGAAAGTATTTTGCTCTGAGAAACACCCTGTGAAGAAGATGAAAAGACACATCACTGACTAGGAGAACATGTTTGCCAATCGAACGAAGGGCTTGCATCCAGAACATATAACAAATTCTCAAAACTCAAAAGTAAACAAACTAATAAATAATACAGTTAGAAAATTGCCCCCAAAATGAAGAAATATTTAACTGAAGAGGATATGCCGATGGGATATAAGCATACAACATGGTGTTTAACATCATTAGTCTTGAGGAACATGCAAATTAAAACCACAATATCACTACAAATCCACAATAATGGCTGAAACAGAAGATAATGACAGCACCAGAAGTTGATGAAGATGCAGAGAAACTGGACCACTCATACATCGCTGTTGTACAGTGATACAGCCATTTGGAAAAGAGTATTGCAGTTTCTTAAAAACTAAACATGCAACTTTTATACAATCCTGTAATCATGTCCCTGGGCTTCTATTCTAGAGAAATGAAAACTTATATTCACACAGATTCTGTACACAAATGTTCATGGCAGATTCGTTTGTGACAGCCCCAAACTGGAAATAACCCAGATGCCCTTCAATGAGGTGAATGGGTAAACAAACTGTGGTACATCCCTATCATGAAATACATCAGTAAAAAAGAACATGCTATTAACCTATGCAACAACTTGGAAGAGCCTCCAGAGAACTATGCTGAATGAAAAAAAAGAAAAAAAGCAAATGCCAAAAGGTTACATATTGTTAGATGCTATTTACATATTTTTAAAATGGCAAAATTTTACAAATGTAGGTCAATGATTGCCAGGATTTATGAAAGGGAGAGAGGCAGGAGGGAACTGGGTGTGGCAATAAAAGGACAATATAAGGAACCCTAGTGGTAGAAATATTTTGCATCCTATTTGTATCAATGTCAATATCCTACAACATTGCACTATAGTTTTGCAAGATGTTACCATTAAAGAAACCTGAAGAAGTGTGTGTGTGTGTGTGTGTGTGTGTGTGTGTGTGTGTGTGTGTGTGTGTGTGTTTAATTGCTAAGTGTGTCTAACACTTTTTGAGACCCCATGGACTGTAGCCTGCCTGGCTCATCTGTCCATGGGATTTCCCAGGCAAGAATACTGAAGTGGGTTGCCATTTCCTTCTCCAGAGGATCTTCTGGATCCAAGGACTGAACCCATGTCTCCTGCCTTGGCAGGTGGATTCTTTACCAGGGAAGCCCTTGGATCATTCTATATTATTTCTTAGAGCTGCAGGATAATCTACAATTATCTCAAAAGGAAAATGTTGATTAAAAGAGATATCTGAATTGTTGAGTGACCCATAAAAATAAACTAATAAAAGATAAGTATTCAGTTCAGTTCAGTTCAGTCGTGTCTGACTCTGCAACCCCATGAATTGCAGCATGCCAGGCTCCCTATCCATCACCAACTCCCAGAGTCCACCCAAACCCATGTTCATTGAGTCGGTGATGCCATCCAGCCATCTCATCCTCTGTCATCCCATCTCCTCCTGCCCCCAATCCTTCCCAGCATCAGGGTCTTTTCCAGTGAGTCAACTCTTCACATCAGGTGGCCAAAGTATTGGAGTTTCAGCTTCAACATCAGTCCTTCCAATGAACACCCAGGATTAATCTCCTTTAAGATGGACTGGTTGGATCTTCTTGCAGTCCAAGGGACTCTCAAGAGTCTTCTCCAACACCACCGTTCAAAAGCATCAATTCTTCGGTGCTCAGCTTTCTTCACCGTCCAACTCTCACATCCATACTTGACTACTGGAAAAACCATCACCTTGAGGAGACGGATCTTTGTTGGCAAAGTAATGGCCCTGCTTTTTAATATGCTGTCTAGGTTGGTCATAACTTTCCTTCCAAGGAGTAAGAATTGCACTCATCTCACATGCTAATAAAGTAATGCTCAAAATTCTCCAAGCCAGGCTTCAGCAATACGTGAACCGTGAACTTCCAGATGTTCAAGCTGTTTTTAAAAAAGACAGAGGAGCCAGAGATCAAATTGCCAACATCTACTGAATCATCGAAAAAGCAAGAGTTCCAGAAAAACATATATTTCTGCTTTATTGACTATGCCAAAGCTTTTGACTGTCTGAATCACAATAAACTGTGGAAAATTCAGAAAGAGATGGGGATACCAGACCACCTGACCTGTCTCTTGAGAAACCTGTATGCACGTCAGGAAGCAACAGTTAGAACTGGAAATGGAACAACAGACTGGTTCCAAATAGGAAAAGGAGTATTTCAGGACTGTATATTGTCACCCTGCTTGTTTAACTTATATGCAGAGTACATCATGAGAAACCTGGGCTGGAAGAAGCACAAGCTAGAATCAAGATTGCCAGGAGAAATATCAATAACCTCAGATATACAGACTACACCATCCTTATGGCAGAAAGTGAAGAGGAACTAAAAAGCCTCTTGATGAAAGTGAAAGAGGAGAGTGAAAACATTGGCTTACAGCTCAACATTCAGAAAACTAAGATCATGGCATCTGGTCTCATCACTTCACGGGAACTAGGTGGGGAAACAGTGTAAGCAGTGTCAGATTTTATTTTTTTGGAACATCAAATTTTATTCCTTAAATACAACAAATAGTTTAAAATATGTTATTTTCATTGCTACTATGCCCTTTGACATTCTGTAGTCTTCAAGGTGTTACCTCTTATTACTTTCTTTTGAAATTCTGAGTAGCTGATTAACCACTATTATAGGTCTCTTAATCTGCCTTATCTTCAGATTTTCATTTTCCTGAAAAATGGCCACATGAGAGCAAAATTTTCAGTAGGGGGCAGCAACAGGGATTAGAACAACATTGCCTTGACAGCTAAGTATAATAAAAAAAAAGCATAAACCCGGAGCTTAAGAAACTACATAGTCTTAATTCTGTCATAATTAGCAGGATAATCTAGGAAAATCTATCTATTAGCTCTAGGTTTCACTCACTTCATCTGTAGGACTATGATCTCTAAGGAACCCTTTAGCTCTGACATCCTAGGAAATTAAAGGGAGAACAGAATTTTCCCCACCCTGAGCTAATTGGACTGGCTGTATGAATACCACTCCAGTTCTTAGATATCTGTAATGGGCATCACCAATTCAATGGAAATGAACTTGGGCAAAGTCCGGGAGATAATGAAGGACAGGGAAGCCTGGTATGTTGCAGTCCATGGGGATCACAAAGAGTCTGACATGACACAGCAACTGAACAACAACAACAAAATGACTACCTTTTCTCCAGAAATCCCTGTGACTTCAGGGTCTGTTCTGTCTCCTGGAGAGCGTGGGTCTGAAGTTGCAGATATAATATCTTGTGTAAATAAATGTAAGGGAAAAAATCTTGGAAAAATCCCAGGAAAAAGCAGTGGAGTAAGATAGTCATGCCAAGTAAATGTGTTGTTGACTCTGAGCTCTGAGCCAATCACAATGGGAAGTTCAGGTTAGCAATACTTGGAAGAGTTAAGTGCCTTGAAGCAGGATCAAAAGAAAATTTTTTAAGAAATGGCTACTGAGTGGTGACTTCAACCTGAAACTGCTGGAATTGGACTTAGGACCCCAATAGAATCTTGCTTCATCAATGACCCAGGGAATAGAGAAGTAGGTGGTATGTGTGGGTGTGCCTGTGTGTGGGAAGGGAAAGCAACAGGGCAGAATGATCATACAAAATATACTATGAGAGCCTTCTAATTGACTTCCCCAATCTCTCCTTACAACAGTTCCTCTTCCATATTGCTATCAAATTCAATTCATAAATCCCATATCATATTGTCTCTTCTGGCTTAAAAATTTTCAACAGTTTCTCACTACATTCAGAACAAAGTTTTAATTATCTAGCATGGCTTTTGGCACCTTTCCAGATTTGAGTCCAACCTACCTAATCCAACCTTATATGCTGTTACAGCTTACCATATATTCCATACTATTCTCCAGCCCAACCACTTGCTATTCCACAAACAAATCTCTTGGCACTCCCAACCTATACTTCGGTGGCTTCCCATATTTCTTCCCCTATTGCAAATCTACCAACCCTTCCCTTATGAAGTCCTACTTGACCAGTCCGGTTAGTGTGTATTTTATTCCTCTCCTGAATGCCTACATAACTTTGCACCTACCTTGGAAGGAGAAGAATTAACATCACAACTGACTTCACTTTCTCATATTACAAATTATTCCTCTCACCCTCGTTACTCCACAGTGAAAGTTTTGCTTTGCTTGACTTTCCGGAAGAGCATGTAACTATCTCCTCAAGCTATGAAGACAAAGGCAGACTCTCATACTATTTTGCATGCTCCATGGTGGTAACAACGCTTCACACTTGAGAAACTCTCAAGTTTTATGGATTTTACGTTGATGACTAGCTGTTTAATGGGTCCCTTCCTCTCTATCCTTCTACTTAGCTCATTCCCTCCTCATCTCTGTCAGGTACGCTGCAATAATCTCTTTAGTGGCTTCTACTGGGATGATTTGGCTTTCTAAATGTGAGCAAGATCCATTCCTCCTCTCCAATAAAACCACCAATTTCTCCTCATCACCTACAGAAAAGCTTCAAGGCTTTTAAGGTGGCATGAAAAGAAATTCCACCAGAGTTTTCTAAGAGCTGGGGCCATGTCTTATTCATTCTTGTATCTGACAGCCCTATCCCACCCCTGACAATTCACTTTCTGACACACGGTACATATTCAATTGATATTTGATGACTGAATGAGTATATAAATGAATTTTAAATCACTGAATGTCAGAAATAAAAGGAACTTTAGAGAGTATAGTCTTAGAGATGTAGTTCAACCCTCTTGATTTACAGACGAGGAAAACTAGGCGCAGGGAGTTTAACACTAAGGCAGTGTTTATCTCAATCCTCTGTACTGCACTGAACTTTGGCAAATAATAGAATGGGTTTCCTAAAGTAGAATATGATGCTTATTTTTGAACAACTTTAAATATAGAAAGCATGAAGACTCCAGGGATGGAACTCATTGATTTTAGTTAATTCTAGAAAATGTTACAACTTGGCACAGCACAGTGTGAAAAAACAGTGGTATTTCCCTCCTTCTTAGTAAAGCTTTTTAAAGACCCAGAATAGTTTTTCCCAAATAAACTTACAGAATATAATGGAGAGGGAAAAAGACCATGTTCCAAAAAAAATGGCTAGATATGTTAGATGCAGACTAGCTTCTACTCAAAGGGCACTTTACCCTGGCACCTACAGTTAGGATGCACACAACAGACCAGGTCAGGAGGTGGTTCTGTACTGATATAGTGGCCTCATACCTGCTCAAGTTTTCTAGAACACCCATCTTTGTGAGAACCCCACTCCAAATATAATAATACCTTTGCCCACTACCCTTTTTAGTCAAGAGATAATTGTCTAAATATCAGAAGTCTTCAGATACCTCCCTCTGGAACAACCAGGAATCTTTGAAAAGGAGCATCCATTTTCTAAGGTGCTCAAGAGACAGGAGTAGCTTTTGCAAGAAAGGGATATTATTTGGCCTGATGCACTTATGCCTTAATGGCCACCCTTCTCCCTAGGGATATTATGACTGCAGAGACTTTCCTTGAGGTGAAAGAAACCAGTGATTTAACAATTGAGAAAGGTAGGGACAGGAGAATGGCATTGAAACATGTAAATTATCATGTGAAATGAATCACCAGCCCAGGTTTGATGCATGATACAGGGTGCTCAGGGCTGGTGCACTGGGATAACCCAGAGGGATGGAATTGGGAGGGAGGTGGGAGGGGGCTTCTGGAAGGGGAACACATGTATACTCATGGCGGATTCATGTCAGTGTATGGCAAAACCAATGCAATAATGTAAAGAAAAAAATTAAAAAATAAATAACTAAAAAGAAATTACAAAAAATAAATAAATAAAGTAGATAAGAATCTGCCTGTCAATGCAGGGGACACGGGTTCGAGCCCTGGTTTGGAAAGATTCCACATGCTACTGGGCAACTAAGCTCGTGCACCACAACTATTGTGTCTGTGCTCTAGAGCCCACAGGCTGCAACCTCTGAGCCCAGGCAATAAGAGAAGCCACTGCAATGAGGAGCCCATGCACTGCAACAGAAGAGTAGCCCCTGCTCTCAACTAGAGAACGCCCACATGCAGCAGTGAAGACCCAGCACTGCCAAAAAACTTAGAAAGGCGTACACATGTTGGTAGGAGGTGAATACCCTGATCATAGGAAGGTGAGGACCCTTCAAGAGTCAAAAACTCACTGAAGAGATACAATTTTCTGTGTCCCCAAACTCATTTTGTATAGCATCAAAAGACAGTTAAATGAAGCCCAGGAAAAGAGTTGCTGGATTGACCATATCTTTTCAACTTATTAACCTTCAAAGATGACATGGGTTTCTTTCTTGCTTCAAATATTACCAGGGTATGACACAACTTCCTTGTGTCCTACAGAAATATGTGTCTTAAAGTATTTGTACAGAAGCAACTACTTTGTTTTTTTTTTTTCATTAGTTTTGCCATACAATGCCATGATATCACCATGGGTTTGCATATGCTCC
>ML663456.1:1174500-1193903 GCA_007570785.1 Antilocapra americana | reverse complement strand
GGGAAATCTCGATGCACCAGCCTCGAGCATCAATCCTGGGCTGGCGATTGATTAGACATATGATAATTAACATGTTTCAGTGCCATTCTCCCAGAAGCAACTACTTTGGAACTTCAGTATTTATGAACAGAGTTTGATGTTATGATAAAAAGCAGCTTATAACTAATTAGGTTATTCTGATATATGTTGAATTATCTGCATAGAAATAACCGTGCTTTATGGTCATGGGGAGGCATACTTTAGGAACTCAATGTAAATAACAAATTCCTCAAACGTTGACATATGGCCAGATGAAATGCCTAGATTTTTGTCCCTAGATATTGAGCTGCAGCACCAGGTATTTCCAGCCCTTTTGTATTCTCTCAGAACACCTGGCCTCCCTCCCTGATTACTCTCTGAACAGTCAGAGAGTGATGTTCCTCTTCTGAAGGACCACCCCTGGGTATCTAAGAGACTCTTAGCAACAAAAATTCTGGGACATCTGGTTCAGCCTAATTGGTGTGTGTAAGGAGTTGTTCTTGGGGGAACCACAGAGTGGGTAAGGAAGGCAAGGCAGGGGAATTGAGTAGCTTTACTATGTATGTATGGGGCTAAGGAAAACTTGGAAGTGTGAGGAGGTGAAAACCCAGGTGGAGTTTTCAATGGACTCTGGGTGCACAGAATCTTCATGTTTTCAGTCAGATTGAGAATGTGGATTCTGATAAGGCTGTCAGTTCAGGCATGAGCCAGAAAAGCAGGAAAGGCTCCAATTTCCCAGGCTCCTTGGCTCCCAACAATCGCAGGCAATAAGTAGACAGGCACTGTCTTAATCCCTGCCAAAGGCTGATTGACTGTAAAGGATGGCAAACCCACATCTGATCAATTTTTTCTCTAATAAGGAGAATGAGGAAGAGAGCAGAAGGGCATTGGAGCATAGAAACAAACACTGCTGATTTCACACTTGGATGTTGGATGCTGTTTTGACCTGTTTACCATTAGAGTTTTCTAAGGGCTGGGACCATGTCTTATTGACACCTGTAATCTAACATCCCTACACCCCGCCCCTATCTAGTGCAGTGTCTCACACATGGTAAATGCTTAGTAAATATTTTCAGACAAACAAAAGCTAAAAATATACAGAACTGGAGAGGGGAGTGGAGATAGGGTAAATATTGGAGGTTCTGTCCAGCACTGGAAAACATTCAGGTCAGTTCAATCACTTAGTCATGTCCAACTCTTTGTGACCCCATGGACTACAGCATGCCAGGTCTCCCTGTCCATCACTAACTTCCGGAGCTTACTCAAACTCATGTCCATCAAGTTGGTGATGCCATCCAACCATCTCATCCTCTGTCATTCCCTTCTCTTCCTGTCTTCAATCTTTCCCAGCATCAGAGTCTTTTCCAGTGAGTCATTACTGGAAAACATTACTTGTTATGTTTTCCCAGAGGGAAAGAGTTCCAGTGATTTGAGAACTTAGAAACTCTGTCTATTAATGCTTGAGCTGTGCTTAGTCCCTCAGTTGTGCCTGACTTTTTCCAACCTTGTGTACTGTATCCCACCAGGCTCCTCTGTCCATGAAATTTTCCAGGCAAGAATACTGGAGTGGGTAGCCATTCCCTTCTCCAGGGGATCTTCCCAACCCAAATATCAAACCTGGGTCTCCTGCATTGCAGGCAGATTCTTTACCACTGAGTAAATGTAGTCTTCATGACAGCATCAAAACGATGAAGATTGTGAACATACTATCTTCCCCCAAGGTTTTATCTTGTTCCTTTGTAATCCCTCCTTCCTGCTTCTTCTGCCACAGGCAACCATTGCTCTGCTTTCTACAGATTAGTTTGCATTTTCTAGAGTTTATATAGGAAATCACAAAGTATGAACTCTTTTGCATCTGGCTTCTTTCCACTGAGCATTATTATTTTAAGATTCAAATATGTTGTGGCATGTATCAGTAGCTCATTTGTTTTTATTGCTATGTTGTATTTCCTTGCATGGATGCACTAAAATTTGTTTTTCCATTTACCTATTGATGGACATTTAGGTTGTTACCAGATTCTTGATTACCAATAATGCTACTATAAACATTCATATACAAGTCTTCACATGTACATAGGCTTTCATTTCTCATGAGTAAATAGGAGTGGATCATAGGGTAATTTTACACTTAACATTTAAAGAAACTGCCAAATTGTTTTCCAAACTGGTTGAACCTTTTGCATCCCCACTTTCTATACATCCTCTCTAACACTTGCTATTTATTATTGTTGTTTAGCTGCTCAGTCATGTCTGACTCTTTTGCAACCCCATGAACTGTAGCCCACAAGGCCCCTCTGTCCATGGGATTTTCCAGGCAAGATTACTGGAGTGAGTTGCAATTTTCTCCTTCAGGGGACCTTCCTGACTCAAGGATCAAACCCACATCTCCACATTTCCTGCACTGCAGGTGGATTCTTTACCTCTGAGCCACCATGGAATCTCAACACTTGCTATAGTCACTTAAAAATGTTTTTAATCATCCTAATAATGTGAAGAGGTATCTCACTGTAGTTTTAATTTGCATTTCCTCACTGACTAATTAAGAGGATCATCTTTTCATGTGCATATTTGCCATTGCATATTTTCTTTGGCGAAATGCTGTTCAGACCTTTACTCATTTTTAATTGAGTTGCTCATTTTCTTATCATTGAATTTTGAGGGTTCTTTATATATTTTGGATACAAGTTTGTTAAAAGATATATGCATCATAAAGATTTTTTCCTAGTTGGTAGCTTGCATTTTCACTCTCTTAACAGTCTTTCACAAAACAGAAGATTTTACTTTTAATTTTGGTGACATCCAATTTATCATTTTGTTCTTTTACAAATTGCTTTTTGTGTCATATCTAAGGAATATTTCTATAACCCAAGGATATGATGATTTTTATACTATGTTGCCATCTAGAAGTCTTATAGATTTTGATTTTACATTTAGATCTATGATCAATTTTGAGTTAATTTTTGTATGTGGTGCAAGACATGAATCAAAGCTCATATTTTTGCATTTGTATATATAATTGTTATAGTAATATTTGTTGGAAATATTCTTTCTTCAACAAATTGCTTTTGTTACTTTGTCAAAAATCAGTTGTCTGCATATTTGTGTCTATTTCCAGACTTTCTACTCCATTACATTAATTTATTGCCCATCTTTATAGCAATAAGGGCTTTCCTGGTGGCTCAGTGGGAAAAGAGTCTGCCTGCAGTATGGGAAAGCCATGTTTGAGCCCTGGCTGGGAAGACCACCTGGAGGAGGAAATGACAACCCACTCCAGTATTCTTGCCTGGGAAATCCCATGGACAAAGGAGCCTGGCGGGCTACAGTCCATGGGGTCACAAAAGAGTCAGATATGACCTGGCAACTAAACAAGCACAACAAAGTCTGACTCCCAGCCTGGCTCCAGAAATACTCCTTAACCGCTAAGTCATACTGAATCCCTTGTTGATGTTTAGTCACTAAGTCATGTCATGTCCAACTCTTTCTTGACCCCATGGACTGTAGCCTACCAGGCTACTCTCTCCAT
This sequence comes from Antilocapra americana, assembly GCA_007570785.1. Lineage (NCBI taxonomy): Eukaryota > Metazoa > Chordata > Mammalia > Artiodactyla > Antilocapridae > Antilocapra > Antilocapra americana. Next base: position 1,190,362 of record ML663456.1, on the reverse strand, counting down.
GGGATTTCCCAGGCAAGAATACTGGAGTGGATTGCCATTTCCTTCACCAGGGGATCTTCGCAACCCAGGAACTGAACATATGTCTATCTTTTGGCATGTGGATTCTTTACAACTGAGCCACCAGAGAAGCCCGCTGCATCCCTTATGATGTGACAATTCTAATAGGGTCTCAGAGAATGTAACAACTGCCAAAATTCTATTATTACTCCTGCCTCCGCCCCGCCCCTCAAAGGGAAACTGTTTTGCTTTTCATATTATCTCAACTATCCTCTCAGGGATCCCACCTTCCCATCTTTGCTAGTGATGAACTGTGTGGCATAAGATAAATTGCTTGACATCTTTAATTCTCAGTTTCCTCCCCTCCAAAATAGAAATTATATTCACTTATTAGGATTGTTATTACTGTCTACCCCAGCCCATAACATCCAACTCCAGTCAACCCACCCACACACTATTCAGCTGGCAGCCAATAAATCCAAATACCAGCCCTCGGGGCCCTTTTCATGGCAATCATCTTGAACCCACTCACTTTGCCCCTGCTCTGGCTCTTCATTCACTCCGAACTGGTTCCTATGGGTACTTGTTTCCTGACCTTGGCTCTGCACACTGTGTCTGCCTTCACACAGATCTCCCAGACTTGACCATCTCAGTCTTCCTAAGCAAAGAGTAGCTTCACTCTCTGGTTCTGCCTGTTCCTGGCTATTCCAGTTAGGTCCAGCCAAACCCCAGACCTAACTCCCAATGTGGTAGCCCTGGGCCACTGTCAAGGGCCATCAGATTAAACCCCTGCTAGTATGTGTTGTGCAGCAACGTGATGGATTTTCCTAGTTTACTACCACTGAGTTCCCATTCAGGGTATTTTAAATGTTGGATGCACCCTTCACCCACTTATTGAAATGACAGTTTCCATTATTTGCCACTTTCCTGCATTAATTCAGTTCAGTTCAGTTCATTTCAGTTGCTCAGTAGTGTCTGACTCTCTGTGACCCCACGCCAAGTCTCCCTGTTCATCACCAACTCCTGGAGCTTACTCAAACTCATGCCCATTGAGTCAGTGCTGCCATCCAACCATCTCTTCTCTGTCGACCCCTTCTCCTCCTGCCTTCAATCTTTCCTAGCATCAGGGTCTTTTCCAATGAGTCAGTTCTTCACATCAGGTAGCCAAAGGATTGGAGTTTCAGCTTCAGCATCAGTCCTTCCAATGAATATTCAGGATTGATTTTTTTTAGGATGGACTGGTTGGATCTCCTTGCAGTCTAAGGGACTCTCAAGAGTCTCCTCCAACACCACAGTTTAAAAGCATCAATTTTTCAGTGCTCAACTTTCTTGATAGTCCAACTCTCACATCCATATATGACTACTGGAAAAACCATAGCTTTGACTAGGCAGACCTTTGTTGGCAAAGTAGTGTCTCTGCTTTTTAATATGCTGTCTAGGTTGGTCATAACTCTCCTTCCAAGGAGTAAGCATCTTTTAATTTCATGGCTGCAATCACCATATGCAGTGATGTTGGAGCCCCCCAAAATAAAGTCTGTCATTGTTTCCACTGTTTCCCCATCTATTTGCCATGAAGTGATGGAACCAGATGTCATAATCTTAGCTTTCTGAATGTTGAGTTTTAAGCCAACTTTTTCACTCTCCTCTTGCACTTTTATTAAGAGACTCTTTAGTTCTTCTTCACTTTCTGCCATAATTACTAAGCACCATCCCAAACACTGTTGATTCCAAGCAGTTGAAAAGAAAATTCAGATAGCAGATCATATCCAGCATTCTCCCCAATAAAAATAAACACTACCATCTACCAGACATTTACTCCATCCCAGGCACAATGCTAAATATTTTAGATGTATACCCTCACATAAGCTGTTCAGCAATCTTATGTGATAAATAGTATTATCCTCATTTCCCAGCTATAGAAACTGAGGCACAGAAAGGTTCAGTGACTCACCTAGGATTACACAGTCATTACATGGGAGAGCAGGGATTTGAGTTCAGGTCTACATCCCACACTGGACACATCCCACATTAACTACATCAACACTGTTGATGATGTAAGCCCAATTTATATCATCTCCACTAAGTGCTTAAAGACCTTGCTGGGCCTATTTACAATTCAACAAACTGTGAACCCTTTGAATTGTCTTTTATGTCAATAATAACCCCGCCCATGTAGTGGGTATGTGGCTTCCAACACTCTAAAATAAGCCCAACCTACCTATATGTCTGTCCTTCCATGATGACCAGGGACTGGGGGAAGAGGAGGTGCTGAAACTCTGATCCACAGAGCTAGTTGCAGGAGTCGGTGCAAGAGGAAGACTGTGGATTAGCAGAGAGCTGGTAGGAACCAGACTTTTTACCTCAAGAATGCTCTGGAGCAAGTCACAACTTCTCACTGGGCAAACCAGGAGAAGTCCTGGCCCCATGCCATTACACTGGGCCAACTCACCCACACACTATGCAGCAGGTGGCCAAAGAAAATGAGTCACAGACCTCAGGGCTTCATTTGAGGCAATTACCCTGAATCCTCTCACTTCTCTCTTGCCCTTGCTCTTCAGTTCCTGCTTTGTTCCTTGGAAAACCTGGCTTCAGACCTTCTTGGAACTATCTCCTGTTTGTGACCCTGCATTCACCCTTTAGGCTTGCCATGCTCAGCTTTTGACCTTCTCAATGCTCTCTAAGAACAGGCTTGCCCTCATCCCCTGGCTCTTGCTGATCTTCAAAGTCTTAGGTCACTACCCTGGACAATTCAATCTCCTGTCCCTGGAAACTCTATCTTGGAACTAGCCCACCTGACCAGTGCCTCAGCCTACAAGGTAGTGAGGGGTTGGAACAGAAAGAGGGATCAGAAAGTGATGAGACATCACTGAGAAAGATGCCTAGCCAGTGCCCTCACCCTACTGTAAATGTGTCTTTCATGGTATATTAACCCCAATCCCCTTTCACTATTTGGAAACTTCCTGCGGCCAAATCATTTCCCCACCAAACAGACAAGGTTCAGGAAACTGAGAATGCATACAGCTGCCATATTCTTTAGACTATAAATTAGAATACACGAACTAACGCTGTGAATGTACTTATGGCAACAATACAATGGAATGTTTAAATTCATTACTGCGGAAAATCTCTGATGTGCCATAACCATGCTTATAAAGTATGATGGAAGGGTACCACATATGCTCGTGTGCTCAAAAGCAGTGCCTGCTAGACTGACATGTTGACTATACCCTACCACACATGGCTCATTCCTTGCACTCTGGTCACACTCATCTGCCTTTAGTTCATCATATTTGCATCACTCCCTCCTGCCGCAAGGGGCAAGCTATTTCCTTTTCTAGCAAGTTCTTTCTCTCTTCTTGAGAATTAACTCCCTATCTCTTTCCAGATCTTACCTCGATCATCACTTCTTTGCAGGTGTTTTCCCTGCCTTCCTTATTAGTAGTGTCATGATCTTACCCATTGGATCCATTGTCGCACGTATGACAGCTTCAAGTATGCATTTAATTTATATGATAATGTGATTAATGTCTGCCTCCATCACTAGAATGAAAGTTCCATGAGAACAGGAGCCATGTCTTCTTGTTCACAGCTATAACCTTGGAATTTGGAATAGCCAGCACCAAGTAGGTGTGTTTGTTCGTTTAATTGCTCAGCAAGTAGTCGGCCAGAACTGCTCACCAACCAAGTCTTCCTAAGATCCTTGGCTAAGTGCATCAAACCCATGGGAGGAGAAGGAAGGTCCTGGAGTACATTTGGGCTGATTTTCTCCAATCAACAAATTGGTACCTACAAGTTTAAGAGTTGAGCAAAGCACAAACTCCTGGCAAATGGGATACAGACTATGTACCTTTCTAGAAGAGAGAAATTGTGATAAGCAGGGCACAGAGAGGTAAGCAACATGCCCAAGTTTACTTAACTAGTAGATAGCAGAGTCAATATTTAGACCCCAGCTATCTGGTTCCCTTGATTAATCTTCCTGAACCTCTGTTTTCTCATCTGTAAAATGGGAGCAATCAATGATGCTAGCTTGAACAGTTATAAGAATTAAATGTGATAATGTGTTGAAAGCACTTGCACATAAGTATTCATTGTATGGTACCTATTACTGTTAGTTTCTTTGAAAATAAAGGGAAGTCAGAGAATCTGTATGCTAGGACATGGAGAAATAGCTGTCTTTCCATAAAGCCCTCACACACTCTTGTCTTGTTTCCTCTCCCTTCCCTTTTCCCTCCTCTGTCCTCCTTTACTCTCTTTCTCTCTCTAGCTATAATCTCCAAAATAGATGTTTTTATGGGTTAATAAAGGAAGACAGAGGAGCAGATGGAGAGAGATCAGATTTATGAAGAGAGGGGCTGAAAAGAACACTGGAAGGAGGAAGAAATAAAAGAAAGGTAGGAGTGAAGGTTTTTTCCTGTGGTCATGTATGGATATGAGAGTTGAACTATAAAGAAAGCTGAGCACCGAAGAATCAATGCTTTTGAACTGTGGTGTTGGAGAAGACTCTTGAGAGTCCCTTGGACTGCAAGGAGGTCAAACCAGTCAATTCTAAGGAAGTCAGTCCTGAATATTCATTGGAAGGTCTGATGCTGAAGCTGAAACTCCAATCCTTTGGCCACCTGATGCGAAGAACTGACTCATTGGAAAAGACCCTGATGCTAGGAAAGATTGAAGGCGGGAGGAGAAGGGGACAACAGAGGATGAGGTGCTTGGATGGTATCGCTTATTTGATGGACATGAGTTTGAGTAAGCTCAAGGAGTTGGTGAAGGACAGGGAGGCCTGGGTGTGCTACAGTCCATGAGGTCACAAAGAGTCAGACATGACTGAGTGACTGAACTGAACTGAAGGGTGAAGGGACAACACATGTAAGATGGTTGTTTTTCCTCTGCTAAATAAAAGTATGGCTGTACACAGCTTTACTACAGGACTTTCTTCTCCATTTTAAAAAGGGATGGAGAAAGGGGAAACATAAAGACATGGGCTTGGAAAGATACTGGCTATTAGTACCATTTAATTTATAGTCATCTCTGCCCTACATTTTTTGAAAGGATAAACACCTAGAAAACATTGCCTCAACTTAGGTAGCTTTGAAACACACACACAAACTCCATTGTTCAGTGCTGCCCCTTTAGCATTTCCTAGGCATGTCATTTATATTTATGTGCCTGTTGGTTGAGTGTGTTGCTGGCACTCACAGCACAGGAGCCACAGGAGTCGGGGGAATGTGTCTTTTCCTTTGAAACCAAGTGCTTAATGTTTGCTGGGAATTGTGATGAAAGATGGATGAGAGGAATGGCTCTTCTGATGGTGGTAACACAGGCAGCTCCCCATTCCCTACTGCGTTTGTTTAGCTACGCCTTAGATACCAGCATACCTGGGCCTCTTAGAAGACAAGGGCTCAATTGAATAGATTCCCTGGAAGTCCAAGGGGCAGAGCACAGCAGGAGAAGTGATTTTTGGGAGACTGTTAGGCTAACTTGGCAGACTGGAAACTAGGGAAACCTCTAGGGTACATATCCAAACCAAACTTGTGAAATACTGGCTCATCTCAGGTCCTCTGTTAAGGCCTTTTGGGAAAGTCCTAAATGCAAGCCAGTCAAGTTGAACATTATACTATTTATAATTACAAGGTAGGAAGAAAAAGACAGGAAAAAGGAAAAGGGAGACAGAAAGCAGGAACATAATTAAGGCCTGGCTAGCAATGGCTTAGATACAGTGTCATTAAAAGTAAAGCATGCTTCTATAAATCAGTGAATGAAAGCTTTTAAAAATATTTTTAAGAAAGAAAACAAATGTGCAAGAAGAACCATTGTAGTACCTGGCATTTCATAAAATGAAAAAGATACTTGTATTCAAAGGGAAATGTGCCATGGAAACATAACAGATGAAATATGGCAGGATTCTAATCAAGAACATAAATAAAGCATTATTATACTTAGCATTGTTACAATTCTGTATGAAATATAATTTAGTTGGGGAGGGTGGAGTGGACGCAATCAGGCAAGAAAAAAAATAAAAAGATAGAATTGAAAAGGAAAAAGTAACATTGTCTCCATTTGCAAATGACATCATTTTATATATAGAAAATCCTAAAAGTTCTGCCAAAAAATAGATTTGATCAATGAATTCAGTAAATTTGCAGGATACAGAATTAGCATACAAAAATTGGTAGCATTCGTGTATACTAATGACTTTTCTGAAAAAGAAATCAATCCCATTTACAATAGTATTAAAAAAATCCTTAGGAATAAATTTAACTAAGGAGATTAAAGATTTATACTCTGAAAACTATAAGACATTGATGAAGAAAATTGAAGAAGGCACAAACAAATGGAAATGTATCCTATATTCATGGGTTGGAAGAATTAATATTATTAAAATATCAATAATAACAAAAGCTATCTGTAGATCCAATGTAATCCCTATCAAAATTACAATGGTGTCGTTTATAGAAATAGAAAAAAACAGTTCTAAAATTTATACAGAGCCAGAAAAGACTCACAGTCAAAGACATTCTAATAAAGAGGAACAAAGCAGGAGACATCACACTTCTTAATTTCAAGCTATGCTATAAAGCTATAGTCATCAAAACAGTATAATACTAGCAAACAGACCAATGGAACAGAATTGAGAGCTCAGAAATAAACCCAAACATATACAGTCAACTAGGGAACCAAGAACCTGCAAAGGAGAAAAGACAGTATCTTTAATAAATGGTACTAGAATAATTGCTATTCAGAGTGAAACTGGTAATTATTAGAGAAATGCACATCAAAACTGCAATGAGGTATCACCTCACACCAGTCAGAATCAGTCAGTTCATTTCAGTCACTCAGTCATGTCTGACTCTTTGCAACCCCATGAACTACAACACGCCAGGCTTCCCTGTCCATCACCAACTCCTGTAGTTTGCTCAAAATCATGTCCATCGGGTTGGTAATGCCATCCAACTATCTCATTCTCTGTCATCCCCTTCTCCTCCCAACTTCAATCTTTCCCAGCATCCAAGTCTTTTCCAATGAGAAAATGGAAATGGAAATGGAAATTTGCAATGGCCATTATTAAAACATCAACAAATAACAAATGCTGGCTAAGGTCTGGAGAAAAGGGAACCCTCCTACACTATTAGTGGAAATATAAATTGGTACAGGCACTATGGAGAACAGTATGGAGGTTCCTTAAAAATAAAAATAAAGTTACCATATGATCCAGCAATCCCACTCTTGGGCATATATCCAGATAAAACTATCATTCCAAAAGATGCATGCATCCCTGTGTTCATAGCAGCACTATTTACAATAGCCAAGGTATCAACCTAAATGCTCATTGACAGAAGATTTGGTGTGTGTGTGTATGTGTGTGTGTGTGTGTGTGTGTGTGTGTGTGTGTATCTATATACATATATAGAGATATAATGAAATATTACTCAGCCATAAAAAGAATGAAATAATGCCATTTGCAGCTATAAGGATGGACCTAGAGATCAGTATATTGAGTGAAGTTAGAAAGAGACAAATACCATATGATATCACTTATATGTAGAATCTAAAATATGACACAAATGAACTTATCTATGAAACAGAAAAAGGCTCACAGACAGAGAAGAGGCTTGTGGTTGCCACGGTGGGGAGTGGTAAGGGGAGGGCTGGATTGGGAGTTTGGATTTAGCAGATGCAAACTGGTGTATATAGAATGGATAAACAAGGTCCTACTGTATAGCACAGGGAACTATATTCAATATCCTGTAATAGGTGCCCAGAAACCATCCCAAGAGCAGCTGCATGAGGCTGGGCCAGGAAGGAGGCCTTGACTTACGTTTGACACACTTGCCCTGAGCGTCCATGTCACCTGGGTTTGTTTAGATGGCTCTTGTAAAGAAGGGCGATGAGAGGAAGGGCTGGTCTGCCATCAATGAGGTGGTGACCAGAGAATACAGTATCAACATTCACAAGTGCATTCATGCAGTGGGTTTTAAGAAGCATGCCCCTCGGGCACTCAAAGAAATCTGGAAATTTGCCAGAAAGGAGATGGGAACTCCAGATGTGCACACCGACACCAGACTCAACAAAGCTGTCTGGGCCAAAGGTATAAGGAATGTTCCATATCGGATCCATGTGCGGTTGTCCAGAAAATGTAATGAAAATGAAGACTGGTCAGACAAGCTCTACATGTTAGTTACCTACGTACCTGTCACCACCTTCAAAGATCTACAGACAGTCAATGTGGATGCGAACTAACTGCTGATTGACCAATAAAGTTATTGAACTGCAAAAAAAAAATCCTGTAATAAACCAGCATGGAAAAGAATAGATACATATATATTATATACATTACATATATATAACTGAATCCCTTTGCTATACACCAGAAACTAATACCACATTGTAAATCAACTATATTTCAATAAAAAAAGAAAGAATGAAGCTGAACACATGCCTTATACCTTATACCTCTCGTAAATACTAACTCAAAATGGATGAAAAACTTCTATGTAAGACCTGAACCTGTAAAACACCTGGAAGAAAACTTTGTAATAAATCTCTTTGACATGGGTCTTGTAATGGTTTTTTGGATATGACACATAAAGTACTAACAACAAAATAAAAAGATAAGCAAATGGGGCTACCTCAAATTAAAAAGCCTCTGCATAGCAAAAGAAACCATCAATAAAATGAAAAGAAAACTTATGGGATGAGAAAAATATTTGCAAATCATACATATGATGAGAGGTTAACATATAAAATATTAAAGAACTCACACAACTCAATAGCATAAAAACAAATAACTATTTAAAAATGGGCAATGACTGTAATAGACATTATTCAAAAAAGATATATGAGAGGCCAACATATATGTGGAAAGATGCTCAACATCACTAATCATTAAGGAAATGCAAATTAAAGCCAATTAAAAACTCACATTTGTCAGAATGGCTATCAACAAAAAAAGATGCTGGTGTGGATGTGGCAAAAAGAGAATTCTTGTGCACAGCTAGTGGGAGGATAAATTGGTACAGACACTATGAAAAATAGTATAGAAGGTTCTCAAAAATTAAAAATAAAACTACTATGTGTATAAATGTGTTCCCCTTCCAAAACCCCCCTCCCACCTCCCTCCCGATTCCATCCCTCTGTGTCATCCCGGTGCACCAGCCCTGAGCACCCTGTATCATGCATCAAACCTGGGCTGGCGATTCATTTCACATATGATAATTAAAACCAACACGATAATATAAAGGAAAAAATTAATTAATTAATTGAAAAAACTACCATGTGATCAAGCAATTCTACTTCTTGAACATATCCAAAGGAAAACACAAACTAAAAAATATATCTGTACCCCATCAATAGATGAATGAATAAAAATTTATGATTTTAAAAAATACATACACACAATGGAATATTACCTAGCCACAAAAATAATGAAATATTATCATTTGCAACAATATGGATAGACCTTAAAGGCATTATACTAAATGAAATGTCAGACAGAAAATGGCAAACAGTTTATGACCTTATTTACATGTGAAATCTTTTTTAAAAACTCATAGAAAAAGAGATCAGATTTGTGATTATTAGCAATGGAGGTGGAATTGGAGGAAGTGATCAAAAGGTCCAAACTTCTAGTTGCAAAATAAATAAGTACTAGGGATATAATATGGGCTTCCCTGATATCTTAGATGGTAAAGAATCTGCTTGCAATGAAGGAGACCTAGGTGTGATCCCTGGGTTGGGAAGATCCCCCGGAGGAGGGCATGGCAACCCACTCTAGTGTTATTGCTTGGAGAATCCCCATGGACAGAGGAGCCTGGTGGGTTACAGTCCATGGAGTTTCAAAGAGTTGGACATGACTGAGGGACTAAGCACAGCACAGAACAGGGTTGTAATATACAATATGATAACTATAGCTAACACTGCTATATGATATATAGGAAAGTTAAGAAAGTAAGTCCTGATTTCTCATGATAAGCAAAAATTTTTTTCTTTCTTTCCACTTTACTGTATCTTTATAAGATGGATGTTTGCTGAACCTATCGTGGTAATCATTTCACAATATATGTATATCAAACCATCATGCTCTGTGCCTTCTACTTACACAGTAATAAACATTAATTATTTCTAAACAAAATTCGAAAAAAAAGACAAATATATAAAACAATGCTTTATAAAAACGTTGGACAGCAAGACCTCACAGGATCCCTGAGAGAAGCGAAACACATAAGGTGAGCCCTATGATTGCCCTTGCTTACTTCTGGGAAAGAGTTTCCAGCACATAATGCAGGAAGTACAAAACTGGAAAGAGTATGGTATTCTCTCTCACTAAGTTGAGGAGCTAGAGTGAAGGATTTCAGGAGGCCAAGGTGTTAGAATATGCAGGGCAGAGTAATAGATAGGAGGAGTATACACAGAGTGAGAGCTATGGAAACATGCAGATGCTACCCTTTCCAATTTTCCAGTGAGTTTTGATCATGTGTTGTGAGGAAACTACTCTCAGACCAGCAGAAAGGAGCAGGCATAACAATTCGTGGAACTCAAACAGAACCGTTAAGAGTTCACATTCCTAAAAGCCAAAGTCAAGAAATCTCTTAATGACTGGGGCATCAAATAAAGTATACAGAAGGATATTATCTCAGTAGAGAGTGCAAATTTAACCCCAGACTAAAATATTTTGGTAGCTTCTGGTATAACCCAATAGCTTTTAAAAGCAAACCTCAAAACTGTTTCCAAGTATCTTAATTGTGTATGAAAACAAAGCTTTAAAAAAGGGAATTACAAAAAAAATCCAACAGCCAACCATGTAAAATTCAAAGTGTCTGGCACCTAGTCAAAATGTACCAGGTATGCAAAGGAGCAGGAAAATACAACTTATAATGAGGAGAAAAATCAATCAATATAAATAGTCCCCAACATGCACAGCCAAGAGAATTAGTAGACACGGGTATTAAAACAGCTACTGTACATGTTTATTGCCTAGCCACAAGATCAGAAATATGCTATTTTATTAACCCACATGGGATGAACTTTTCTGTATATGCAAAATAGAAGTCCAGTCACTTTTTTTTCTATATGGATATCCAATTGACCAAGCATCATTAATTGACAAAGAACATTCTTCCCTTGCAATGCAGATGTAATCTGTGCTACAAAAAAGGGTTCATATATGAAGAAATTGTTTTCAGAAAGAAAATGAATGTGCAAAAGGAACCACTATACTACTTAGCATTTTCTAAAATGAAAAAGATGCTTGTATTCAAAGGGAAGTGTGCTTTGGAAATACATAAGAGATGAGATGTTGCAGGACCTTAATCATAAACATATGCAAAGTTAGCATTGTCACATTCTATATGAAGTTCTTGGAAATACAGTTTATTCAGGGGTGGGGAGTGGGCATTTTACATCTGATGAGTCACTATAATGCTACTTCCCTATTCTTTTGTTGTTCAGTCTCTCAGTCATGTTCAACTCTCTGCAACCCCATGGACTGCAGCATGCCAGGCTTCCCTGTCTTTCACTGTCTCCCAGAGTTTGCTCAAACTCATGTCCACTGAGTCAATGGACATGGTCAATCCAACCATCTCATTCTCTGCCACCCCCTTCTCCTCCTGCCCTTAATCTTTCCCAGCATCAGGGTATTTTTCAGTCGCATCATGTGGCCAAAGTATTGGAGCTTCAGCTTCAGCATCAGTCCTTCCAATAAATATTCAGGGTTGATTTCCTTTAGGATTGACTGGTTTGATCTTGCTGTCTAAGGGACTCTCAAGAGACTTCTCCAGCACCACAGTTCAAAAGCATCAATTCTTCAGTACTCAGTCTTTTTTATTGTTCAGCTCTCACATCCATACATGACTACATGGAAAACTATAGCTTTCACTAGATGGACCTTTGTCGGCAAAGTAATGTCTGTGCTTTTGAATACACTGTCTAGGTTTGTCATAGCTTTTCTTCTAAGGAGCAAGTGTCTTTTAATTTCAGGGCTGCATCCTGCTTATGGTGAATTGACTGCCTTTATGTTAGTAGTATGCAGAACTATCAAGCAGTGGAATTTCCTTTGTCACCATTGTAACCAGGGGAATGAAATTATTCTCTTAGTAAAAGAAGACTTAGAATATTTGAATTATGTTCTTACTTTCCTCCTCATCCTACTATAGAAGGTGACTTCTACTATAGAAGTTTCTTCACCTCTGTGAATCTCAAACCCTCCATCAATCACTTAACTTTAATGCATGGTGCTTTACAGATGGTGCTGGCTTTTGGCAAAATGGTATTTCTTTCCCCAACATGTATCATGGTTGTAGCTCCAATACAATGAAAGTCCTGTAGATCAGTACAGATCTATATTACTAGCCCATCTCCAAGAAAAAAAAATCTGTATGGGCTTAATGAAAGCTAGCCAGTGGCTTCAAAGAATGTGACTTCATTTCCATTTCAAGTCAGTAAGCATTTCATGAGCATCTATCATATGCACAGGAGGCTGAAGTAGTACATGTAGAATTTGGAGACCACTAAACTTTGGAAAACTCTCAGCATGGCTTCTTACTCTTCACCCTCAGGTACTACCTCTTTATGACTTCTTTAACCATTAAGACTCTGCATAGTTCAAGGAGGCCAACAGACTCCTTGGTCCTTTCCTTCTATTCATCCAGATGTGAGCTTCAGAAGCAGCAGGACCCTAGGTGAAGGAAGCCAACTGAGCCTGGAAGACTCAGAGTGCCTTTGAGCCTCTGGGAAATACCTGACCTTAGAAACATCTATGACAGTGTTTTATACTTATTACTCCAATCTCCAGGAGGTGAGAAAAATGGCTAGACACAGAGAGTATTGCTTCCTACATTCCCTATTCTGTGGCCCTTTGGGTACAAAGAAAGATATGGTTCTCCTAACCTTCCATAATCTATAGGAGGTAACTCCTAGTACAAAAACACCACCTCACCCACATGCCACACCCGCCTAGTGTGATGGGAAGTGGGAGAAGGAGGTTGCTGTTGAGAAAGGAGGAAGGACTGCTGGGGAAGATGAGATTCTTTCTGTGCTCTCCTTTTTGTTAAATCTAGCTCCATTCCTTTTAAGTTATTCATGTACACTTTAAAAAAAATGGCATATAATTGCTTTACAATGTTATGTTGGTTTCTGCTGTACAACAATATGAATCAGCTATAAGCATACATATGTCCCCTCCCTCTTGAGCCTCCGTCCCACCCCTCTAGGTCACCACAGAGCATCAAGCTGGGCTCCCTGTGCTATGAAGCAGCTTCCCACTAGCTATCTGTTTTACACCTGGTAGTCTATATATGTCAATCCTACTCTCTTAATCTGTCCTACCCTCTCCTTCCCCCATGTGTCCACAAGCCATTCTCTAGGTCTTCTCCACTCTATCTTGTTTGTTTGTGCAGGGGAAGTTCTTACAGACTATCAGGTGGGGTAATAGGGAATGGTCTGGACACCAAGGAGAAACAGAGAGATTCTATTGTAACAGCCACAGCCAAAGCAAATTATCCCCTCCAACTCCACTGGGAACCAGAGCCCAAACTAGTGAGCAGCTACTAGGACTCCCTGTGCAGCTCTGGAAAAACACACAAAGCATACAGCTGCTCACCCTTAATTGATGAGCTGATAATTAGCACCATGTATGTAGACTTTAGGCCCGATATATGACTTAATTTGTGAAAACAATGTCTGCCAGCAGCCTCTTGGTTCTGAGGGACACCAGCTGGGACTGAGATAAGCCAGAGCCAAAGAAAGACTAAAGAGGACCGCTGACATCCTTAAAACGCAGTCAGGGGAGAAGGCAGGGAGAGGCAGGATTTCCTAGGAGAATGGGAGCAAGAGAGGAGACAAATAAGGGAGAGGAAAGAAGGGAAGTACAATGGAGAAAAATGAATCGGCAAAACATTTTTCAGAGAGCCCCAGACAAGCACTTGAATGTCATTACCCACAACCTTCCAACTCCCCATTCACATTCACTTTATTCTTTTTCATCTTCAATCTTTAATTTTGTATTGGGGTATAGCTGACTAATAATGTTGTGATAGTTTTAGGTAAACAGCAAGGGACTCAGCCATTGATATACATGTGTCCATTCTCCCAGAAACCCCCCTTCCATCCAGGCTGCTACATAACATTTAGTAGAGTTACCTGTGCTATACAGTAAGTTCTGGTTGGTGATCCATATTAAATATAGCAGTGTGTACATGTCCATCCCAAACTCCCTAAGTAATACCTTCCCCTCATTCCTCCCCGCTGGCAAGACTTAGAGAACAAGTTCATTCTCTAAGTCTGTGAGTTTCCGTTTTGTGAGTTGATTTGTATCATTTCTTTCCACATTTCACATATAAGGATGTCATATGATATTTCTCCTTCGCTGTCTGACTTCACTCAGTATAACAATCTCTACAGGCCAATTTCACTGATGAACATAGATGCAAAAATCCTTAACAAAATGCTAGCAAACAGAATCCAACAACATATTAAAAAGATCATACACCATGACCAAGTGGGCTTTATCCCAGGGATGCAAGGATTCTTCAATATTCGCAAATCAATCAATGTGATATACCACATTAACAAATTGAAAGATAAAAACCATATGATTATTTCAATAGATGCAGAGAAAGCCTTTGACAAAATTCAACATCCATTTATTATAAAAACCCTTCCAAAGCAAGAATATAAGGAACATACCTCAACATAATAAAAGCCATATATGACAAACCCACAGCAACCATTATCCTCAATGGTGAAACACTGAAAGCATTTCCCCTGAAGTCAGGAAGAAGACAAGGGTGCCCACTCTCACCACTATTATTCAACATAGTTTTGGAAGTTTTGGCCACAGCAACCAGAGCAGAAGAAGAAATAAAAGGAATCCAGATGGGAAAAGAAGAAGTAAAACTCTCACTGTTTGCAGATGACATGATCCTCTACATAGAAAACCCTAAAGACTCCACCAGAAAATTACTAGAGTTAATCAATGAATACAGTAAAATTGTAGGATATAAAGTCAACACACAGAAATCCCTTGCATTCCTATACACTAACAATGAGAAAACAAAAAAAGAAATTAAGGAATCAATTCCATTCACCATTGCAACAAAAAGAATAAAATACTTAGGAGTATATCTACCTAAAGAAATAAAAGAACTGTATATGGAAAACTATAAAACACTGTGAAAGAAATCAAAGAGGACAGAAATAGATGAAGAAATATACTGTGTTCATGGATCAGAAGAATCAATATAGTGAAAATGAATATATGACCCAAAGCAATCTATAGATTCAGTGCATTCCCTATCAAGCTACCAACGGTCTTTTTCAGAGAACTAGAACAAATAATTTCACAATTTGTATGGAAATACAAAAAACCTCAAATAGCCCAAGCGATCTTGAGAAAGAAGCATGGAACTGGAGGAATCAACCTGCCTGACTTCAAACTGTACTACAAAGCTACAGTCATCAGCAGTATGGTACTGGCACAAAGACAAAAATATTGATCAATGAAACAAAATAGAAAGCCCAGAGATAAGTCCACGCACCTATGGACACCTCATCTTTGACAAAGGAGGCAAGAATATACAATGGAGAAAAGACAATCTCTTTAACAAGGATGCTGGGAAAACTGGTCAACCACTTGTAAAAGAATGAAACTAGAACACTTTCTAACACCATACACAAAAATAAACTAAAAATGGATTAAAGATCTAAATGTAAGACCAGAAACTATAAAACATCTAAAGGAAAACGTAGACAAAACATTCTCCAACATAAACCAAAGCAGGATCCTCTATGACCCACCTCCCAGAATATTGGAAATAAAAGCAAAAATAAACAAATAGGACCCAATTAAAATGAAAAGCTTCTGTACAACAAAGTA
>ML663456.1:1154558-1167256 GCA_007570785.1 Antilocapra americana | reverse complement strand
TACATTCAAATCAGTTCTAATGAGGTGGATGAAACTGCAGCCTATTATACAGAGTGAAGTAAGCCGGAAAGAAAAACACCAATACAATATACTAATGCATATATATGGAATTTAGAAAGATGGTAAAGATAACCTTGTATGTGAGACAGCAAAAGAGACACAGATGTATAGAACAGTCTTTTGGACTCTGTAGGAGAGGGCAAGGGTGGGATGATATGGTAGAATGGCATTGAAACATATAAGTTATCGTATGTGAAACAAACCGCCAGTCCAGGTTTGATGCATGATACAGGGTGCTCAGGGCTGGTGCACTGGGATGGCCCAGAGGGATGGGATGGGGAGGGAGGTGGGAGGGGGGTTCTGGATGGGGAACACATGTACATCCATGGCGGATTCATGTCAATGTATGGCAAAACCAATACAATATTGTAAAGTAAAAAAAAAATAAGTAAATAAATA
Organism: Antilocapra americana; assembly: GCA_007570785.1. Taxonomy (NCBI): domain Eukaryota; kingdom Metazoa; phylum Chordata; class Mammalia; order Artiodactyla; family Antilocapridae; genus Antilocapra; species Antilocapra americana. The sequence continues at coordinate 1,166,797 of ML663456.1, read as the reverse complement.
AATAAAGGAAAAAAACCAATTTCTAGGTACATCCATGTTGCTGCAAATAGGATTATTTCCTTCTTTTTAGCGGCTGGTAATATTCTGTTGTTATATATACACCATGGGCCTCCAGGTGGTGCTAGAGGTGAATAACTTGCCTGGCAATGCAGGAGATGTAAGAGACAAAGTTTTGATCCCTGGGTTGGGAATATCCCTGGAGGAGGGCACAGCAACCCACTCCAGTATTCTTGCCTAGAGAATCTCATGGACAGAGGAGCCTGGAGGGCTACAGTCCATGAAGTCGAAAATAGTCAGACATGACTGAAGCGACTTAGCACGCATGCACACTGTCGATGAGCATTTAGATTGCTTCCCATGTCTTGACTATTATAAACAGTGCTACAATGAACTTTGGCACTTCACCTTTATTCTTGTTCATTCTCTCAAGCTCTCTCTCCAGACTCATTTTGTGGGGTCACCAAACCCACATATCTACAAACAGCAAGACATGTCAAATCCTTTTGTGCTTAAAATTTAGCTGTCAGCTACCTTTTAGTGGCTGACAAAGTTGCCACATTACAAGTAGATCTCTTTTGCCGCTAAATCTCCTGCTGCCATGTTATTCTCTGTAACTGTGTCACTCAGTTCTCTCGGGCGAGCCAGGAATGCTGAAGTGTCCCTTTTTGAAGATTGTCCTCTGAGCTCATCTCCTGTACAGCATGGATTGTCTTTGGCCTCCTTCTACCTGTCCTTTTAGCACTATCATTCTCCTTGATCCTGATTCCCTCTATCCAGCCTCCTGGCTCAAGATCCCTCTACTATTCAATAGTAGATATCCTAATCCCTTAGGGAACTGCTTTCCCTTCTGCCAACTAGCAAATGAACTCTACTGAAGGTGTTAAATGTAGTTGGTGGCTTAATGTATCACTCTTCCCTTGTGTAATTGCTGCATTTTTGTAACGGTTGAACTGAAGGAATAGCCTTCATATGGCAGAATAGTAAGTATGATGGTAGATAAGAAAATTGGGGGATAGGAGGCCTCCCTATTCTTCTTCTGGAAAAGGTTGATCTTGGGCATGAGGATAGCAGTATCAGGTCACCAGGGATATTTGCCAAAGCTGAAAGGTCACCTTGTTATTTTCTTAAATTGGTTAGAGGGAAGAGAGACCAGAGCCAATGGAAGTGAGTTTTACTTTTTACCTTGTTGCTCAAATTGTCAAGAGCACTTACCTTCAGGAGTTCCACGTAATAGCTATCTCCTGCCATGGGATTTACTCAGTTGACTAAATTTTCTAAAACTGTATTAATGACAATGCCAACAAGAGAAAACCCAGAATCATGCATAAACCATGGTTACTTACAAACTATGCTCTTGATTCAACTCACAGACTAACTGGGCAAAGCAAAGTAATATGCAAGCTGATCAACATTCACAGAGACAGCGAGAGAGGACTCAAGTCAAATCCATTCTGGTCCATCCCTGGACTAGCCATATTGGCCTGCCTTTGCACTTTTTGGCCTCACACCTGTGCCTCTTGTTCCACTGAGTCCTGAGCCAGGCCAGAAAGGCAGGTACATCTCTTCTTCCAAGAGAGATGGCATAGTTCCAAGTGCAGGAAGGAAGCAATTTTATCAGACCTCTGGCCCATTGATAAAACCACAGAAGGAAATCATTGAGTTTCAAATTCAGAAAGGAAAGTCTTAGATAAAACTAGGAATTAATTGCCTAGAGAGTTTCCACTTTAAGTCAGTTTTTCCACATCAATAGAAAAGCTTTCTATCATAGCTAGAGTAATGGTCTTAGAGTTGAAGTGGTGTCTGCCTGTTTACCGCTGTTTATAAAGTCTTCAGTAAAAGCTAGTCACTTCCATCTCTACAAAATAGCTGTTCTTTTCTCCATCCCACTTCCTTTTTTTAGATTCATAATGCCTTTTCCTATCTGAGGATTCCCAGGACTTAATTTAGATTTCACAATGGAAGAAACTGCCAGATGAGGCAAGGAGACTGGCTATACTACATATCAAAAGGAATTATGGGGCCTTCCCCAGCTGTCCAGTGGTTAGGACTCTGCCCTCTCACTACCACTGGCCCAGACTTGATTCCTGGTCAGGGAGCTAAAATCCCACAAGCTGCACAGCACAGCTCCCCCCTCCCCCCAAATCAACTACAATATCTAATAAAGTTAGAAAAAAAAAAACAAGAAATTATGAAATTGCTTTCATGTAGATATGTTCATGCAAAGGATTGTCTATTACCTATCTGAGTTTGTCTGGAGTATATTACTCCATTTCAAGGTCCTTTCTAATGCTAAACTTTGAGAATTCTTTGTAGTGTTTTGGGTTTGTTAGCTGGCGTGTGTGTGTGTGTGTGTGTGTGTGTGTGTGTGTGTGTGTGTGTGTGTGTTCAATGATATTTGTCTTTAACAACAGTCAGAAAGAGACCAGGTACACTGAGGAGAGTGGCCTGGAGTAAATGATGAGGTAGGTATACAAATGAACACTAAAGCCAGGGAGACTTTTCTGATAGACACACAATTTGAAAGGAACTTTTATGCTGAGCAAAGCTCTTTAGCCTTCTTTATGAACTTAAGCTGAATTTCTAAGGGACAGTGGTCTAAAGGCTTTGTCAGGAGGTAAAGAAGAATGAAGGTTACAATAAAGAACAGAAATCTTTAAGTTTTCTCTTTTTCCAACTTTGGAAAATGATGCAGTACAGAGGGTTATGCCTGTTTTATAGATTCAGTTTTAAATAGTTTTATTGAGATATAATTTACATGCCGTGCAGTCAACTCATCTACAATTCAGTGGCTTTTAGTATATATTCACAGAGTTGATCAACACTATCTGATTCTAGAATATTTTCATCACTGCAAAAAGAAACTTTATATCCATTAATAGTCATTTCCCATACCTCCAAATTCTTCTTGCTATCTTTTGGCAACCAACCAGCAATATAAATTCTGTCTCTCAGATTACCTGTTCTGGACACTTCGTATGAATGGATTCATAAAATATTTCTCATAGCTTTTTGGAGGTGTAATTGACATGCAAAGAATGGCACGTACTTAAATTGTACATTGTAAATATATACAATTTAATAAGTTTGGACATATGTAAGCATCTGTGATAACATCACCACAATCAAGGAAATAGACATGTCCAACAACTCCCAGAGTTTTCTTGTGCTCCTTTGAGTTCACTGGTTTGTTTGTGTATGTGTGGTAAGAACACTTAAAGATGCGATCTACCCTCTTAACAAATTTTGAAGTGCACAATACCATATGGTTAACTACAGCAGATCTCTAGAACGTATTTATTTAGTGTAGCTGAAACTTTATACCTAGTGAATAACAACTCCCCACTTCTCCACCCTCCACCTCCTGGCAACCACTACTGTATTTTCTGCTTCTATGGGTTTGACTTTTTATACACTCTTATAAGTGGAATCATGCAGTATTTGTCCTTCTATGACCAGTTTATTTCACTGAGTCTAACATCCTTCAGATTCATTCATGTTGTCAGAAGTAGTCAGATTTCCTTCTTTTTAAGGCTGAATAATATGAATATATATATATGTGTGTGTGTGTGTGTGTGTGAGTATATATATATATATATATATATATATGTATATATATATATATATATGGCATCTTCTTTATCCATTCATCTATTGATGGACACTTGGGTTGTTTCCATGTCTTGGCTATTGTGAATAACGCTACAATGAACATGGGAATGCAAATTTCTGTTTGAGATCCTGATTTCAATTCTTTTGGATATATACCAAGAAGCGGGATTGCTATATCATATAGTAGTTCTAATTTTAATTTAGTGAGGAATTTTCATACTGTTTTCCAGAGCTGCTACATTTTACACTCCCACCAACAGTGTGCAAGGATTCCAGTTTCTCCACAAACTTGCCAACACCTGGTATATTTTGCTTTTTGTTTTTTTTTAATAGTAGTTATCCTAATAACTGTGAGGTGATATCTCATGGTAGTTTTGGTTTGCATTTCCCTGATAAATGTTGAGCATCTTTTTATGTAACTGTTGGCATTTGTATCTCTTATTTGGAGAAATTTATGTTCATTATACAATATTTTTTTAGTCTGGCTTCTTTCACTTTTCAAGGTTCATCCATATTACAGCATGTATAGGTACTTCATTCCTTTTTATTGTTGAGCAATGAGTGTTCATTGGAAGGACTGATGTTGAAGCTGAAACTCCAATACTTTGGCCACCTCATGCGAAGAGTTGACTCATTGGAAAAGACCTTGATGCTGGGAAGGATTTGGGGCAGGAAGAGAAGGGGACGACAGAGGATGAGATGGCTGGATGGCATTACTGACTCAATGGACATGAGTTTGGGTAAACTCCAGGAGTTGGTGATGGACAGGAACGCCTGGCGTGCTGCGATTCATGGGGTTGCAAAGAGTCAGACATGACTGAGCAACTGAACTAAACTGAACTGAATATTCCATTGTTCTGGGTATAACACATCTTGTTTGTCCTTTTATCTGCTGATGGACTTTGGGTTTTTTTCTACTTTTTTGGCTAGTATAAATAATATTTTGTGACTATTCATGTACAAGTTTTTGTGTGGGCATGTATTTTCCTTTTTGTAGTGTATAAGAATAGAATTGCTGCATCATATAGTAGCTGCATGCTTAACTTTTTGAAGAATTTCCAGACTGTTCTCCAAAACTGCTGCACCATTTTATATCTCCACTAGTAATAAATAAATTTTCCAATTCCATCACATCCTCAAAAGCACTGGATACTATCTGTCTTTTCAATCATAGCTATCTTTGTGAGAGTAAAGTTGTATCTCATTGTGGTTTTATTTGACATTTCCCTGATGACTAATCATGTTGAGCATCTTTTCATTTACTTATTGGCCATTTGTGCATCTTCTTTGGAGAAATGCTTATTCAAATAATTTCCCCCATTTTCAAATTGGGTTATTTTTCTTTTAATTATTGAACTGTAATGTGTGTGTGTTAGTTACCCAGTTGTGTCCGGCTCTTTGTGACCCTATGAACTATAGTCTGCAAGGCTCCTCTGTCCATGGGATTTTCCAGGCAGGAATATCAGAGTGGGTTGCCAATTCTTTCTTCAGGGGATCTTCCCAATCCAGGAGTTGAATGAACCCAGGTCTCCCACATTGCAGGTGGATCCTATACCATCTGAGTCACCAGGGAAGCCCATTCAATCATAATAGTTCTAGATAAAAGTCCCTTAGTTAATTCACTTAAAAAATAAACTGGAATCCTCTTGAATCAATTTTATTTCCCACATTTCTTCCCAACACATAATTTAGTTAGACAATCTACCTCCTGACATCTTTATTGTTTTCAGACTGCTGCACCCTTTTCAGGTAGACATCATCACCTCTGGCCACTGTTGATTCTTTGCAATAGATAAAGACCCTACTGTTGTTATCTTGAGGTCTATTTTACCCAAGACACAGGATGTCTTCACTGTCTTCTCTGCTTGCCAACTAAAAACTGTTTACAATCCAACCTTGAATCACAAACAAACAGGAAAAAAAATACAGCACTCTGAGACTTCTCTGGTGGTCCAGTGGCTAAAATTCCACTCTCACTATGCAGGGGGTCTGAGTTCAATCCTTGATCATGGAACTAGATCCCACAGGCCAAAGCTAAAGATTCTGTGTGCTGTAACTAAGACCCAGTGCAGCCAAAAAATAAAAAGAAAAACCAACACCCCCATTCCTCTACCTAAATGACTGAACAACCAAAAAAGAACCTACCAACCTCCAGCTAGGGTGAAACCACAATGGTTCTAGCTCCTCCCAGACATTAATCAAATGAGCCACATAGACATTTTAGCACCTTGAGTCACCTCCTGAAAGTGTCTTTCCCTACTTTCATTGCTATCTCTGCTAGAAGATGGTATCTTCTTCAAAGAAAACAAGAAGCCATCCAGGGTGACCATCTAAACTACCAGTCATAAATCAAAATACTTACAGGCATTTGACAGGTAACCTGATGAGTAAAGCTACCCAAGTGTAGGATGTGCTGAAGGCTTTGGGAAACTGGAGAGCAAGAACCAGTATAATGTGTAACCTCGCTCCAGATGACTTTGCCATGCAGGATTGAAGGCCCTATGTTGCCAGATTTTTTTAAGAGAAGCTGGAACGTGGAATTTTTATGTGAAAAATTTCTTTTTAAATATTGGAAATAAATTTGATATTTTAGAAAACACTGTGCTGGCCAAACAAAACATATGTGCTGGCTGGATCTAGCCCATGGGCCACCAGTTTACAATCTCTGTTCAAAACACTGCTTAATTCTTCCTCCTACGTTCCCTATCATTGGCAGCAACAACCTAGGATCCCATTGCTGCCCACATTCTTAAGTCTTTCTCCTTCAGACTGTTAGGCTTTTATTGAAAAAACATTTTTCTTCTAGCTCTTTCTTCTCTATGTGCACAGTCAGATGCACCCATCCTTAAAGAACAGCTTAATATACTAATGAAGAGCATGAGCTTTGGAGTCAGTGAAATCTGTGTTCAATTCTAGCTCTGCCACCTACTAGCTATGTCTTTAAGCAAGTTACTTTACCTCTGTCAACCTCAGTTTCCTCATCAATAAAATGGGTATAATAATCTCTAGCTCACAGGCTTGTTCTGAAGCAACACATTTTAAGAACCTGGAACATAATAGATGCTTAATAAATATTATGGGTAATGCTTACTTCTTAACTAACAAAATATAACATTTGACACGCTGACACTTAACACACTGACATCTCTTTTCCCCTTCTTAACATTGAGTTCTTATAGTAGCACTGTTTATACTCACATTGTGAAATTCACAAGCCCCAGCATTTATATGGACCCTGTCCACTGTCATTTGAGACCCCTGATCTTGACCCTAAACTCCATTCCAAACTATGTGTAATTTTCCCATACATTTTTCATTGTTAAATCTAAATGACAGTTGTTTGTTTTTATACTTGTCTATCTCTCTGAAGCCTCTGACAGAATAAACCTCATATATATCCTAAGCCTCTGCTGGAATAAACCTCATGCATATTTTTGAATGGGCTTCAGGATAACAGTCATCAGGCATCTTGGACCACCCAGTGATCTCTATCTATTCAATTTTGTATCATCTAGTTCCCTCTGACAGCTCTCCTGCTTTTGTCTCTATCCATTAAGACCTAGATATAATTCATTTGGCCACATGGAATCTATTTCATAAAGGGTAGAAAGTGTAGAAGATTTTTATCTAACTGCATTTAGTTCATTTGCAAGCAAGCAAAGTCAGGCAGGATGATACACCATCAGCTTAAGATAAACATGAAAAAGAAAAAAGAGAGTTATACATGGGAGAAGATCCCAGAGGCCATATGAGTCTCTCCACTTTTAATTAAATAAGATAGCTCTGTTTACCATATTGGTATAGGTGATCGCCTTGCCAACTTACCAAGTGATCATCAAGGTGGTGGCTAAGAAGCCATCAGTCATATTCCAGCCTTAAGATTCTTCTTACATTACAACTAGCTATTTCCACTTTCTCTCTTAAAGGAATGGGTACAGTTTGCACCTTTGGCTCTAAGGGTTAGATGGGAAGAGAATATTCAAAGTTATGTCAAGCTTCATTAAGAATCCAGACTCAGCATTGTTTTCAACAGCCAGGACATGGAAGCAACCTAGATGCCCATCAACTGACAAATGGATAAGAAAGCTATGGTACATATACACAATGGAATATTACTCAGCCATTAAAAAAAATTCATTTGAATCAGTTTTACTCAGGTGGGCGGAACTGGAGCCTATTATCCAGAGTGAAGTAAGCCAAAAGGAAAAACAACAATACAGTATACTAACGCATATATATGGAATTTAGAAAGATGGTAACAAGAACCCTGCATGCGAGACAGCAAAAGGAACACAGATGTATAGAACAGTCTTGTGGACTCTGTGGAAGAAGGCAGGGGTGGGATGATATGGGAGAATGGCATTGAAACATGTTAATTATCATATGTGAAGTCAATCGCCAGCCCAGGGTTGATGCCCGGGGCTGGTGCACTGGGATGACCCACAGAGAGGGAATCAGGAGGGAGGAGGGAGGAGGGTTCTGGAAGGGGAACACATGTATACCCATGGCGGATTCATGTCAATGTATGGCAAAACCAACACGATAATGTAAAGAAAATTAAAAAAAAAGAATCCAGACTCCCAAGATGTCTGCTTTGATGAGGACAACACTGTTGGGAAATAAAGTTCTGGTATGTTTGTATCAAAAGAAGTCACATTCATCACTTTATGGTTATACCTTATGTGTGAAGGCACACCTGTTTCAGGTTCCCTGCAGGCACATCCCACTCCAACTTCTGAACCTTTTCCAAAACAGTATATTCTCCATGGAATACTTTTCCTTTAGGCAGTCAAAAGTTCTTTCTCATCATTTAGACAGCTTTAAAATCCCATCAGTCCTCCACACTTCTAAGATTGATGGGCCAACTGACAGGTTTTTTGGCTCAGCCTGGACATGAAACACACACATCTATTCTCCCTTTCCTAATCATATACTTAGCCCTCATTGACTCACCTATACTAAAATACACTTACCTTTCCTTTACATTGGTAGAATTTGTTCTGGCCAAAGATTGAACAGAGAGAAATGTCTGCTGCACAAACAAATAACTTATAAATCTGAGACTCAGAATTCTACTCATAATGCTATTGCATAATGCATTAATTTAGTAGCTTAAGTAAAATATTAGGTTTTGGTTATAGATATTAGATGTTATTATAAAAGTGTTGGCAGAGGCTGATCCCTGTTATGAAATATAAATTTTAAATGTATATATGTGTTAGAATGGGGCTTCCCTGGTGGCTCAGCAGTAAAGAATCAGCCTACAATGTAGGAGTCACAGGTTCAGTCCCTGGGTCAGGAAGATCCCCTGCAGGAGGGCATGGCAACTCACTCCAGTATTCTTGCCTGGAGAATTTCATGGCCAGAGGAGCCTGTCAGGCTACAGTCCATAGGGTTGCAAAGAATCGGACACAATTGAAGAGACTGAGCACACACGCACACATGTGTTAGAATGCAGTAACATTAACTAAGATTTACTAATGATCTCAGTGAAGGGAGAACAACATAGTAAAAATTAATAACATATCACACCTAACAATATAGGTGAAGCTAGAACTCATGTATTGATCATTGTATTTTTTCGTCTGTCACATACATTAAATAAAGAGTAGAAAAATAGCTCAATGAGAAGTAACATGCCACCGAGTTTGAACAGTAGTTCTACTACTTACTATCTGATCTTGATCAAGTTAACTTCTCTGAGTTTCAGTTTTATAATCTTTAAATGAAGCTAACAATAGTACCTATCTTACAGGTTAATGGGGGAATCATTATCAAAAAATAGTGTTAATTGACCAAGTATTTGGAATCAGCCATTGTTTTAAGCCCAAATGGATTATCTCATATAATACTCCCAACCACCCAATAAAACAGGTACTATTATTATCTCCAGTTTATAGGACTCCCTACACAAAGAGAAGTTAGGTAACTTGCCCAAAGTCATACAACTGGTACGTCGTGGCACTAGAGTGTGAATCTAGGCATTCTATTTCTTAACCACAACTCTGCAATACTTCCAAAGAGAGTGAAAGATGTAAGGCCTGCAAAGAACTTAGTACAGTGCCAAAGCACATAGTAATGCTCAAAAATTGTTAACTACTACTAGTAATATTTACTATAACATTAAGAATAACCTCTCACAATTTTATTTCAGTATATTCAGCAATCTGTCTCATATAAATATATACTCTTCAGGTCTTTTTAACTTTAGAGTCTTACCTCTAAGAAGCCAGGTCCCATACTGATGTAGCTCCCTTTGTAAAACACCAAGTAGAAGTAGGTCCTTAAAATGCTTCCTGAAAGTAGAAGTTAGAAGAGAAGAAGAGAGGGAGGAGAGGGAAAATTTCTTAATTTTTGAGGCAATGGTTTTAACAGTTACATGGGGGTATGTGGGGCTAGGGGTTTCTCAGGTGATGCTAGTGGTAAAGAATCCACCTGCCAATGCAGGAGACTAGAGATGCAGGTTCGATCCCTGGGCCAGGAAGATATCCTGGAGGAGGGCATGGCAACTCACTCCAGTATTCTTGCCTGGAGAATCCCAGAGGAGCCTGGTGGGCTACAGTCCATGGTGTCACAAAGAGTTGGACATGATTGAAGGGATTTAGCACACATGCATGTGGGGCTAGGTTAGACTTCTACTAACCTAGACTCCTACGGGATCATTTGTTTGAGTAAAACTTACTGGTTTGTTGAGTTCTGAGTCTTAGGCAGAACGGACTTGAAGAAAGATAGAGTCTAAGGTAAATACATAGTTCATTAACGTAATTTTAAAAAATCATTTCCATAAGAAAAACACATTGGTTAGCTCAAAGTTTGAGATAAATTCAGGTGGAACCAGGTGTCATCCTGGCAACACAGAATTTTAAAAGAAACCTCCTTTTAATTTTGTATAGAGAAAGGAAAAAAATCTGACACTTGTAGTTTGTTTCCTCCTGCAGCTTAAGAGAGAGATAAAAAACATCTGACACTTGCAGCCTATTTCCTCTGTTTGGGGGCCTCTAGCTTTCCTGCCTGTTACACCCTCATCAGCCTCCCTTATGTCAAGGGAAAGCCTATGGCATGTTGCATCATCATAACATGGTATGATCTTTGTTAAAAACAAAAGCGAGCACCAGAAGAACTGGGTGCTCATATCAGCACATTATGAACATTGGAAAGAAAATGTTAATTACTTACATGCTGTATCTTGAGAGGCCCAGAAAGCCCAGGGGCCCTAGATTTCTGTAAACTCCTACCGCTTGAGAGCTATTTCTTTTTAACAAGTTCATTTTCCAAATGTACATTTATTTCGGAAGATAGACACATTAAGCCAGCTATCATTCACATATTAAATCAAGCTAATTTAATCAGAATGCTTCCTCTCTACCCCACAGATGATCTCCACTGTGGATGAAATGGGAGATTGTCTCCAGCCATTGGCAGAGAGACTAATTTCAGAATGTGAGGGCACTGCTTAAGCATAGGGAGGAACATGAATCTGTTCCCGGGGTCTCTTTTAAAATGCCAGTACACATGGGAAAGGTTAACTGACACAGTTTAGGATTGGTCAATTTGATCTGCTTTGCTCCTAGCAGCAATGAGGAGGGCCTAAGGTAAAGATTGTAAGGTGGAGAGGAGAGTGAGAGGAAAGAGATGGTCTTTTCGTGCCTGGTCCTCACACCCAACCTAGAGACTTCATGTGGCCAATGCTTGATGATGGGCTGTTGACTTGAAATTAAGGAAAGAGAGAAAGAATAAGGTGAGGATTGTTTGTCCTTAATGCCTCCCTTCCCTCGGTGACATTTTTAAGTTTCAGAAGAATGGTTCTGGATGTTCCCAAGACTCTTCAGAACTGGAGGATATATGGGTTCACCTGGTGGGACAAAGCCTTGGCACTCTAATATTACAGGGGTGCCACAAAGCTGGGCTTCCCCGATGGCTCAGTGGGTAAAGAATCCACCTGCAATGCAGGAGACACAGAAGACGTGGGTTCAGTCCTTGGGTGGGGAAGATCCCCTGAAGGAGGGCATGGCAACCCCCTCCAGTATTCTTGCCTATAGAATCCCATGAACAGAGACTGGCTATGGTCAAAAGGGTTGCAAAGAGTCAGACACTACTGAGCATGCATGTATGCCACAAAGCTCTGTCTGCAGCACAGGGAAAAGTCCGACCAGACACAAGACCTAATGGTGGACTTTCAGGTGCTCTGATGGGCCAGTGTGAGAACAATTTCCAGAGGGAGAGGACTTCATGATTATTCTAAGATCAAACCACATAGGTGCACACCTGCCTCTCAGTTGGTCTCTGGTGATTCTCCAGCCTGTACATTCTTCTTTTTACATGCTAATGTGCCTCTCCAACACACAGGAGCCCAAATCTGAGCTCACATAAAATGAGTTCACAATTTGTCTCACAGCCAAGGACTGCTGTCCCACCTGCTTCATATATTCTTCTTCCTGATGTTAGTGAAGTGAAAAGCCAGAAAGGCTGTAAACAAAGAAGGAAAGGGAAGAGAGGAGCAGGGAAAAAAGAAGCAGGGGAAAGGAAACAGCTAATTGTGAGCCAAGGAGTTATTGGTTCTAACATACACACATCACACACACACACACACACACACACACACACACACACACACACACACACACACACAC
>ML663456.1:1132459-1146917 GCA_007570785.1 Antilocapra americana | reverse complement strand
CATAAGTTTACACCTTGGCACTGGTTGATTCTGATATGATAACATCAAGGCTTGCACATCAATTATGTCATCCAATTATTCTCCCTTCCACATTAAATCTAGTTGCAAAATTGTAACAGAAGGATCCAATTTTAGGCTGTTTTTCTCTGGAGTCTAAAGTATAGGATGTCCATGCCGGGGCACCAGGCATGGAGGACTTCAGTACCCAAGACCTTTTCTTCTGTCTCCAAAACTTGGACAGTGGTATCTCTAGCCTTGACCAGATCAGGATTGCAGAAAAATCTAGAGCCAGGAGAGTTTTTTGTAGCCAGTGACTCACCTGAAGTTATCTTCCTCTTCTAAACCCCTAAACTCCTTCTTCACTGCAAAACCAATTAAGCTCTAGTGGTTGGCAAGCTTGGAGGGAGTCCAGGACTGGTGCTGGAACCAAGGGACCCAATGCCACTGGTGTTCACACATGGGCTCTTGGGGCCATGACCCTCAGGAAAATATCCCTCTAGACTCCCTGTCACTGGCTTCTGAATTTGTCATCAAATCAAGTTCATTTGGCTCTACCCACAGCAATCCAGTGGCCAAAGCCAAAGGTTGACCTAATCTTTACAATCAAAAGGGATTTTGCAATGATTAAAGAGCCCTTTCCTGCTCACATGTTGACACTAGCAGCTTCCAAGTCATATAGAAGGGAATCTGACACTCAGCGCCCTGGGAGAGTGGCTGCTCCTGGTGGGGGTAGTATCCAGGGGGATCTACACCAAAGGTGGCTCAGACGGTAAAGCATCCTCCTACAACGTGAGAGACCCAGGTTTAGTCCCTGGATTGGGAAGATCTCCTGGAGAAGGAAATGGCAACCCACTCCAGTATTCTTGCCTGGAAAACCCCATGGATGGTGGAACCTGGTAGGATACAGTCCATGGGGTCACAAAGAGTTGGACATGACTGAGCAACTTTACTTACTTACTCCAAATGTGCAACTCTCTTGTGAGACTATCTTAGTACTTTCCTCTGCAATGTTTGCACACCTGGGGTGTTGTTCACTGTCATAGTCAATGTTGGTGGCAGGGGAGGCTTGAATTTGAGTAAAGACAAATGTCATGTGAGCTGTGCTTACCTTCCAGTTATTTCTAGAAGAACTGGAGGATCCAGGAGGTAGAGAGCAGGCTTTCCTCCCCTCATGGGAATGCCCCACGACTAGAGAATGGAGTATACACTTTCTGGATCCCCCTTCTTATAGAAGGATGAAGAGGGCCCATGGGAGGTCAGGCTTTAGCTGAAATCAAAGAACTTGGGGAGAAAATGAGTGCGTATCAGGATGCTTTCAGATGCAAGTGATAAAAATCTAACCCAAAATATCTTAAGCAAAGCAGCAAATTTATTATTTGTTGAAGGCCCTGGGGTAGAGGTCTGGCTCACATGACACCACTGGGGCTCTATTTACTCAAGTCCTTGGCTCTGCTCCCTGCTGCCACTAGCTTTGTTCTACAGATCTCTTCCCCTTGAAATGCAGAAGATGACTGCTGACAGTCTTAGACTCATATGTTCCCTGCTTAGCACCAACACTGGATCAAAGCAACTTCTATGTCACAGCTTATTCTGAGACGACGTGAGACTAGTGCCATGTGGTCATTTGCCAGTGGGCTGGGCCAGCAGGGCGTAGTCATGAGGGTGTGCCAGCTGATAGAGCTCCATGACCATGGGGAGCTGAGTATCCCCAACAGGAGCTGACATGATACTCCACTTCTTCCTTTAGCCTCTCCAGGAGCTCATCTCTCTTCCATTTAGCACTCCCCAGGGTCAAGAGCTAATAATTTGGGGTTAGAATGAGAAAACAACTTATAGGAATAAATGTGCATTTTTTCATTTCAGACCTTTTATACATGTAGCTAAGAAATTGCTCTGATTCAGTTACTTCTGTGTGTCTCCTGTTGTCCCTTTTTCTGAACAGTAGTGTATATAGCAGTTATCTTGGGCTTGTCCCATCCTTGTATGTTGGGTGTGTAAGGGGCAGATAATGCATCACTCTGGTTCTTGGTTTTTAGTGGAGATACCACAGAAGGGGATTCACACCTATGGGACCTCACTGGTGTTTGGACCTGGTTCAGATGAAAAGTTCCTGAAAGTCAAGCTGATGCCACAGTTAAGTGAGATCTGGGGACCCTGGGGAAGAACATAAGGGCATTTTGCATGTTGAAGGATGTGAATTTCTATAGCAGAATGGTTACAGCTGTGGCAGGGTGTATTTTCAAAAGACAACTGTAATGATCTCTTCCATCCCCATGTTCTTTTTGCAATGTGACCATTTGACTCATCATTAAGAGACAGAATCTTTGTCCTCCTTCCCTGAACCTGGCTGGGGTTTGCAATTGCTTCAGCAAGCAGAGTGTGGGAGAGTAGTGCTCTGGACTTCCAAGACTATGTCATAAAGTTGATAAAGGTTCAGGCTGGTTCTTCCTCTTTTAGGACATTAGCTGTAGGGAAGCCCAGGCCACATGAAGAGGCTACATGTAGGTGTTTCGGCCAATAGCCCTGGCATCACTCGCAAGACATGCAAGTGAGGAAGGCTTTACTCTCCAGCTCCAGCCCCTCTCTTACTATAACTGTGTGAAAGAACTGCTGATCTGAGCCTGTCATCCTCCCAACTTGTAGGAGATAATAATAGTAGTAGAAGAAGTAAAAAATAATAATAATAGTAATTGTTTCCTGTCACAAAATTTGAAGTTTTTCTTTTTTATACATAAGTAAATAATGAGAATGCTTGCTATGAAGATCACAGAGGAGTCTTAATCATCCACAACCATGAGATGAGCTTGGGCCATGGCTATTGAAACCCTAAAATACATTTTAAGAACAACAATTTGGGTTGGAAGGAGGCTGCCCTGTGTGTGGAGTTAATTCGGAAAATCAGTATTGGCATTGTCTCAGAAGGTGTAGGCATGTGTACGGGCCTGAAGATGACACCTGACCTTGACTCAGAGTCCTTCCATGGACAGGAAGTCACTATTCTCAGAGCCTGGATTTCCAGGGAGCTAAAAGAAAGCAGTGGAGGCTGGTGGAGGCCAAGGAACACCATTTTGTTTGCAAAGGGTGTGCTGTGAGAGCAGTTTCTTGGCCCAGAATCGCTGTGCCCAGACATTTGCCCCATGGAGGTCTGTATCGCACTGCAGGTTACCGTGGCACACCGGCAGAAAAATCTGCAAATCCAAGTGACTTCAATGAGCTGTACTCTGGACAGTTCATTTGTTTATGAGGTGAATATTTAGAAAGAAACTTTATTGAGATATAGATGTCACAAAGGTCATTTTTACCTGGGAATTTTTTATGGCATAATGGATGTGGAGCTTGCCCAAGCAGACCTCTAAGGCTTAGAGAAAGAGATTTTCTCTCTGGTTTCCTTGGAACTCAGGGCAAGTTTCAGAGGGTCAAGCTCTCAGTGAAAATGCAGCCCTTATTTATGGAAAACTTCCTATGAGCAGGGAACTGTGCTGTGCTTCCATGAACATCACAACAGCTCTCGGGCCATCAGGGGGAGCATCAGGATGCCCATTTTATAGATGAAGATCTGAGCCCTCAGAGACAAAAGGATATGCAGAGGCCACATAGTTGAAGGGGCCAGGATTTCAATCCCTATGGCTTAGTCATAATGTCAAGGGTCTTTATCTTTGCCCATCAATATTCACAAACGAAAAGGGAACCAGGGTGCAGGAACACAGGAGTTAACTGAAAGAGCTCCCAGCTGGCCCAAACCTGGAACAATCTGGGCAAGAAAATAAAGCAGTGTTGGATTACAAACAGAAGTATAAAATAAATATCTATGAACTCATGCTGATATAAATAAATGATTGAATATAAAAATAAATGGGCAGGGACCACCCTAGTGGTCCAGTGGTTGAGAGTTGGCCTTGCAGTGCAGGGGATGTGGATTTGATCCCTGGTTGGTGGATTAGGATCCCACATGCCATGGAGAAACTGAGCCTACAGTGGTGAAGGATCTTGCACGACACAATGAAGATCTGAGAGCTGCAATCAAGACCTGATGCAGCCAAATAAATAAATATTTTTTTAAATATAGGAAGGAACAGACAAATCTTCTGCACAGAAGAATTCCAAATAATTTACATAGATACTCTATCCTGAATGAGGTGGTACATAACTTTACACCCTGTAAGTGTGGGCTATATAGGTCACTTTCCTCTAGAGAGTAAAGCTTGGAAAGGGGAGAAAGTAGAGTCACTTCTCAGTGGAGAAATCTAACAAGCACAGCAGCAGCCAGGTGATCGAGGTCAACATCAACCATGATAAGTCTTGTGCATAGCATGCAATAATTCAGATGATGTGATGAAAATGACATTTTACCCTATGATCTTCCTTTCAATTAACCCCAGTCTAATTATGAGAAAAACATCCAACAAATCACAATAGAGGGAGTTTTACCAAATACCTGACCAGCACTCCTCAAAATTGTCAAGGTCATCCAAGAAACTGTCATAGCAATAGTTGCCTAAGGAGATATAATGACTAAAGGTGCTGTGATGTCCTGGATGGGACCCTGGCATAGGAAAAGTCATTAGGTAAAAACAGGAAATTTGACAAGAATCGAATATGATTCAACGACTGAACTGAACTGAACTGAAGGAAATTTGAATCTAGTATGGACTTTCGTCAACAGTAGTGTATCAGTACTGTTTCATTACTTGTATCAATTGCACCATGTTAGCATAAGATGTTAATAATAAGGGAAACTGGGAACTCTGTACTATCTTCATCATTTCATTTTTTTCCTGTAAATAAATGTTTATGATAAAAAAATTAAGTTCATTAAAAAAAAGACACCATAATAGGTCAAGAAAGAAACTGCAGAAGAAAGTAAAAAGCTTTGTATGTTAGAACTTTAAAAAATAATTTTATTTCTTTCTTTATTTTTGGCTGTGCTGGGTCTTTGCTGCATGGGTTGCTGTGTGGGCTTTTCTCTAGTTGTGGTACGCAGGGGTTAATCTCTAGTTGTGGTGGGTGGGCTTCTCAATGCCATGGCTTCTCTTGTTGTGGAGCACAGACTCTAGCAGGTGGGCTTCAGTAGTTGCAGCATGTAGGCTCAGTAGTTGAGGCTCCTGGGCTCTAGAGCACAGGCTCAATTTTTGTGGCGCGTAAGCTTAGTTGCTCTGCAGCATCTGGGGTCTTCCCAGATGAGAGATCAAACCTGTGTCTCCTGCATTGGCAGGCAGATTCTTTACCACTGAGCCACTAGGGAAGCCCCTAGTACTTGTAACAGTACATTTGTAATGCTTTTTGAACAGGAGCCTGCACTTTTAATGGGAATCTAAGGATTCTGAAGATATTGGAGTAGATTTTTGTTAAATCCTAATCTCCTCATTCTCAGGCATTTTAATGACTTCCCCAGACCACCTTACCTGCCTCCTGAGAAAGCTGGATGGAAGTCAAGAAGCAACAGTTAGAACCAGACATAGAACAAAAGACTGCTTCAAAATTGAGAAAGGAGTACGTCAAGTCTTTATACTGTCACCCTGTTTATTTAACTTATATGCAGAGTACATCATATGAAATGCCAGGCTGGATAAATAACAAGCTGGAATCAAGATTTCTGGGAGAGATATCAACAACCTCAGATATGCAGATGATACCACTCTAATGGCATAAAGTGAAGAGGAACTAAAGAGCCTCTTGATGAGGGTGAAAGAGGAGAGTGAAAAAGCTGGGTTAAAACTCAACATTCAAAAAATGAAGATCATGGCATCAGGTCCCATCACTTCATGGCAAATAGATGGTGGGGAAGTGGAAACAGTGGCAGATTTTATTTTCTTGAGCTCCAAAATCACTATGGACATTGACTGCAGCCATGAAATTAAAAAACACTTGCTCTTTGGAAGAAAAGTTATGACAAACCTAGGCAGCATATTAAAAAGCAGAGACATCACATTGCTGACAAAAGTCTGTAATAGTAGTCATGTACAGATTTGAAAGTTGGACCATAAAGACAACTGAACACCAAAGAATTGATGCTTTTGAACGTGGTGCTGGAGAAGACTCTTGAGACTCCCTTGGACTGCAAGGAGATCAAACCAATCCATCCTAAAGGAAATCAATCCTGAATATCCATTGGAAGGACTTATGCTGAAGCTGAAGCTCCAATACTTTGGCTATCTGATGCAAAGAGCTGACTCATTGGAAAAGACCACCATGCTGGGAAAGATTGAAGGCAAAAGGATAAGGGGGTGACAGAAGATGAGATGGTTGGGTGGCATCACTGACTCAATGTACATGAGTTTGAGCAAACTCCAGGAGATGGTGAGGGACAGGGAAGCCTAATGTACTGCCATCCATGGGGTTATAAAGAGTCAGACATAGCGACTGAACACAGCAACAATCTAGTTAGTCCAACTCCCTCATTTCACAAATGAAACTGAGGCCTAAATAAGTCTATGATTTTATCAGATCACAACTCAGTTAAAGAACCATAGTGAAGCCTCAGAACTAGACCCCAGACCCACTGATTTCTCATCTAGAATTCCTCTTCCTTTCCACTGCTTCTTTGAACACTGTCATTAATGTCCACCAAATGTTGTCTGTTCCTAACAGGAGACAAAGGAAGCAGAGGTATTTCAAAATCAATGTTTATCAATAGATGAATGGATAAAGAAATTGTGATGTATACACACACACAAACACACACAGTGGAATATTACTTGGCCATAAAAATGACTGAAATCTTATGATTTGCAGCATGGACCTGGAGTGTATTTTGTAGTAAAATAAGTGAAAGAAAGACAAATACCATATGATTTCACTTATATGTGGTATCTACAAAACAAAACAAACAAAACAGAAACAGATTCAAAGATACAGAGACAAACTGGTGGTTGCCAGCAGGGAGTGGGATAGACAGACAGATGATATAGGTGAATGGGGATTAAGAGATAAAAACTTTAATTCATACAATAGATAGGCCATGAAGATGTAAGTTGCAACATAAGGAATATAGTCAATAATATTGCAACAACTTTACATGGTGATGGGTGATAAATGGACTTATTGTGGTGGTTATTTCTGAAAGTATAAAAATGTTAAATCACTATGTTGTACACCTAAAACTCATATAATATGGTATGCTAATTTTAACTAAAATTTTTTAATTAAAAATTCCATTTTTCTGTTGATGGTCATTTAGGTTCTTCCCATGGCTATTGTAAAGAGTGCTGCAATAAACATTGGGGTATGTGTGTCTGTATGAATTATGGTTTTCTCTGGGTATATCTCCAGTAGTGAGATTTCTGGGTCAATGGTACTCCTATCTTTTTTTTTTTAAGGAACCTCCATACTGTTATCCATAATGGCCATATCTATTTATATTCTCACCAACAGTGGAAGAAGGTTTCCTTTTCTCCACACTCTCTCCAGCATTTATTATTTGTAGATTTTGTGATGATGACCATTCCGACAAGAGTGAGGTGATATCTCACTGTAGTTTTGATTTGCATTTCTCTAATAATTAGTAATGTTGAGCATCTTTTCATGTGTTTGTTGGACACTTGTATGCCTTCTTTGGAGAAATGTCTATTCAGGTCTTCTGCCTAAAGAAGATTGGCTTGTTTGGCTTTTTTGATATTGAGCAGCATGATCTGTTTGTGTATTTTGGAGATTAATCCATTGTCAGTTGCTTTGTTTGCAAATATTTTCTCCCACTCTTAGGGTTATATTTTTGTCTTGTTTATGGTTTCCTTTGCTATGCAGAAGCTTATAAATTTAATTAAGTCCCATTTGTTTATTTTTGAGTGAAGTAAGTCAGAAAGAGAAAAACAAATATTATATATAATGCCTATATGTAGAATCTGAAAACACTGGTATAGAAGATCTTATTTATAAAGCAGAAATAGAGACACAGACATAGAGAACAAATGTATGGATACCAAAGGGGAAAGGGAGAGTGGAAGGAATTGGAAGATTGGGACTGTTGTATACACTATTGATGCTATGTATAAAATTGATAGCTAATGAGAACCTACTGTATATCACAGGGAACTCAGTGCTCTGTGGTGACCTAAATGGGAAGCAAATCCAAAGAAGAGTGCATATATATATGTGTGTGTGTGTGTGTGTGTGTGTGTGTGTGTGTGTGTGTGTGTGTGTATAGCTGATCCACTTTGCTGTACAGTAGAAACTAATACAACATTGTAAAGCAAAATATACTTGAATAAATTTGTTTTTAATAATTTAAAAAAAAGTTTTAAAAGCAAAATTAAATAGACTCTCACAACTCCAAAACTGTTATGAGTTACTAGCCTTGAAGATAGATAGCACTCTGGTAGGAATGCTGATTCTGGTCCCTACCATCAGCTGTAAGAGATGTTGCAATTAAAAGCAGGCTGACCTAAGGGAAATCCGTATGTCAGCCCAATTCAGCAAAGAATATTGCAGGCAAAAGAACAAGTGGCTAATAGCTTCAAGTGCATTTTGAAATAAAAATGAGCAAGCAGAGACCATCTTAAACAATATGGCAAGGAGCCTGTATTCTACTTTGGGTCAGTTGCAGCACTAAGATCCCCACATGACTGCCCAGTGCTGCCAGCAGGCCAGCATCCCTGAGAAGGAAACCCTCTGCATCCAAAGATGTAAAGTGTACCTTCTGAGTAGGATATGTGGACTTGGCACAAAATACCATACAGGAGCCAAGAGTCATCAGAAGAGTTTCGGAAACATCTCACTTCCCAGTTTGTAGTAGAATACTCTTGGATGAATTAGGATGAATTCATTCGCCTCTTGCTGGCTTTGGGGACTCCCAGAAGCCATTGAAATTGGTGGGGAAGAAAAACAAAACACACATGGCTACGTTCTTGAACAAAGGCCAGGGCCGGAAAATTTACTGCCTCCAGAAGTCAGCTTGAATTCTAATATCATCATATTTCAGAAAAAATGCACCCTTTACTGCTTAGAAGAAGAAATCTGGAAAGGGCAAGGCATGAAGCAATCTTTGCAGGCTGCCCAGCCCACTGTAACACACATAGCCCAGGGCCAAAGCAGATGGAAAAATTAATATGTTCATTTGACAACTCCACCCACCAAAGGCTAGGCCCTCTAATTCATTTTTTAAGCCCTTAAGTTATTCATCAGCAAGTGTGAAGAGGGCCCAAGGGACACTGCTGGATCAAATTTACCTTTAGAGTTAAAGTGATTTGTTAGGATTTATGAGTAATTTCTTTAACACCAGTTGATTATTGGGTTGTCTTAGAAAAAAGAGAAAAACTCATTTCCAATAGCTTGTGCTTGCTAATTTCCCCACCTGGAATCAGTTAACAAGACGAGCAATATTTTGAGTGCTTACTGTGTGCCCTGTGCTGTGCTGGGCATGATAGAAAATATAGGATAAAGAAGATGGGATGGGATATCATCCTCATTCTTAGAGAACTTAACAAATAAATTCTACACACTTGGAACAAAGGACAGTTACATACTAAGTTGCATGCATTCAGAGATCAGAAAAGGAATGGAGTTACCTGAAAAGAAAGGCATCATAGAGAATGTGGGACTGGAGTGAGGCTGTGTAGGAGGAGGTGCCTTTATACTTTCTCAAATCATAAACCATTTCTAAAGCAAGTGGTAACCTACATGAGGTCATTTGTTTAAAATGTGATGTCCAATCACCTAGTTGGGATTTATATAGCTTTTTTCAAGTGTTATGACATTAATCCATTCAACAAATATTTATTGGCCACGTTGTTCTAGGAGCTGAAGATACACGAGATAAACAAGGCAAGAAAGTCCCTCCCTTCCTGAAGAGTTAACTCTAACTGGGGAAAGACACAATAAGGATATATTCAAATAATTATGAAACATGATGAGAGGATAGACAGTGACAGAGGGTCTGACTTTGTATAGGAAGAGCCATGGGAGATTTCTCAGGGGAGGTGACATCATTAAAAACTCGACTCTAAAACTATTTTAGATGCTATTAATAATACAATTTATTATTAATAGTTTCTAAAAGAGATATTATTATGTAGATGTTATTATAGAGGGAGAGGCCAGGTGGATATCTGGGGAGATATTATAGATTCGTTTCCCTGGTCTATCTTGCCTTGCATTGGCATCAGTACGCCTTCAGAGTTCATCTGCTCCACTAATCCAGTGCACCTGCTTCTGAGTTAAAAAAAGAAAAAAACAAAAAGAGCGATGGTGCTGCTTTGAGCTGGTGGATTCTAGTTACCAGCAAACATACTGGAAATTTTGGTGGGAGTTGGGGAATCATTTTAACTAATGTCAACTTTAAAGTAATCCTGGAAGATATAAATGGCTTATTTTTGACCCAGGCAGTTTCATAACCATCATATTTTTTATTTTTGCCAATCATTTAAAAATCAGGACTAAAACTATTTTAGACACTATTATTAATCCAACTATATTATTAGATTGATAATTTCTTTTATGAACACAACTGAAAAATGTTTCCTAAACTTAAGCTCAAAAAAGCCTTCTAACTTCTATTTTGATCTTGATAGTTTATTTTTAAGAGCACGTTATATGGACTTTACTCTGTAAGTCTTATGAAGGCTTCAGACCAAAAACAATAAAATTCTGAACTGACCTAAACGCCTTTCTTCCCTATCTACCTCTCCAATTCCTTTCCATGCCAAATCCTCATAAATCCATGAAGCCTGCTCAACCAGTCTCATATAAGGTTTGCTTCCTCAGTAGACTATCCCAAGATGGGGACTTCATCTTACACTTTGTGCCACTCTATTGTATGTAGCAGAATGCTTTGCCTCCGGGTGCTATATAAATACTTATTTTTTGAGCAGTAAAATGAAAAGACTGTTTGAGGTAAGCTTGAACGGAAGTCCCAGTGCTACAGAAACTGTCTTTCGAAGTTCTTTGTTGGTAAATTCAGTGATACACCCTCTGATAACTGGAGTCTTAGGGACAAAGGGAATGACACATCCCATCAAAAAGAGTAGCTTCCTGTTCAGACACTGAGTCTCTGTATGGTTATCTCTCTGCCTAGGAAGCCAAGTCATCTTTTATATACACAGATTGCTGCAGAGACATTCAACTTTCCTTCAGAAATGAAGAGGCACTTGTCTAGGAAATGGAGTGATCATATCAATATCCTATCTCTAACACAGAATTCAGTGTACTCCTAACTCTTTGGAGCAGTGTCTAAGTTGACTTGGGTATTTCTTATAGAACTATCATTTATCATGAATAGAGAAAAACTTACCCTTTGATTAGACTGATGGAAGAGGGTACAGAGGTTGATGACAGAAGTTTTGAAAGACTGGATTAAGTAACTCATAGACTATATGGATAAGCTATATGTTAAGTGATATACATCTGATATGGGGCCTGGGAGAATGATGATATCTTCCTTTATCTTAAGCACTGCCATCAGTTGTCAACTTTAAAGCTAAAAGACCAGCCAAGCATGTGTCTCTTCTCAAGTTACTACCATCACCTCCAATGTTGGCCTCCAAGAAGGCTGCATTTAATGACTTCTCTGCCATCCTCCTGTTTATTTGTTTGAAAGTTAAGCCTTGTTTAGTTATCATTGATTTATTGTGGGACTGTCAGGTATGATTTATCAGTAGCTTGTTCATGGTGACCTTTAAAATACAACCATGTTATTGCAGCCATGCCATTTTCTCAGTATCAGAGAAATGATTCAGTTGACCTAGTCATGCTTTTATACAACTTACTAAATGCATGGGGGTTCTGTTTGGTCCTGTTTCATTAGAACTTGGTAACATATTAGCTAGATATTAATTAACATTTACCCTGAAAGTTAATTTGAACAGTTTAGTTAGTCAAAATATCCCTAACCACATTTCTCCAACAGGGCTACAATGAATGGAATGAGTATGCCTACTGGAATATTCGACAAGTTGCTATTTTCAAGAATGATTTCCATTCTTCAGGCTAGTCTGCTTTATTCTCAAAGGGAATTGCTTCTTTTTTAATATATATATTTTTCTTTTCTTTACATTATTGTGTTGGTTTTGCCATACATTGACATGAATCCGCCATGGGTATACATGTGTTCCCCTTCCAGAACCCTCCTCCCACCTCCCTCTCGATTCCATCCCTCTGGGTCATCCCAGTGCACCAGCCCTGAGCAACCTGTATCATGCATCAAACCTGTCCATCAACAGGCAATTGCTTCTCGAATGAGCAATCTAATTTGGTAATGTGATTTTCTTTTCTGGTTTTTGAAACCATGTTAACTTTTTTTTTTAACTTTAGAGTGATAGGGTGTTTTTCTTCTGTGCAGGAAATTTCTTGAGGGTATTTTGAAAAACAGGTCAATGAAGGGCCCACTGGGGCTCAATTGGTGAGCCAGAAGAATGTCATAGTTTCCTGATCCCTGCCAGTAGACATGATCTTCACCTTTAGTGGATTCAAATTAGAATTTCCCAATAAACTTCCAATATGGATCCAGATGTTGATATCTTCCCAAATGATATTGGGAAGAATGTAATTAAATTGGTGAAGCTTGTACAAAGAGAAAGCTGGTGACAATATGATATTATTTTTTTTACCTGTCATATTGACAAAAATTTTAAAGATTGATAGAAGTCAGTGGTGTGGGGTAACAGGCACTCACATACTCCATTGATGAGCATATATATGCCTTTTGGAGAGTAATTTAATGATATGGATTGTGAATGCATGTATTATTTGATCCAGCAACTTCTTTTCTGACAGTTGGACCAAAGCTATATTTAAAAAATTTGGCAGAGGTATGATACCACTATATTCACTGCAAAATTATTGTTTATCACTGAAAAAGCTGGAAGCAAATTAGTTTCCATTAACCAGTTGAATAAATGTTAGTATATGGTAATACAGAATACCATGCCATGGTTACAAATAATAGAGTAAATCTTTTTGACTGCTTTGAAACATGCACGAACATTGAGGGTAGGAGGAGAAGGGAGCTACAGAGGATGAGATAGTTAGATGGCATCATCGACTCAATGGACATGAATCTGAGCAAACTCTGGAAGACAGTGAAGGACAGGGAAGCCTGGCATGCTACAGTCTATTGGACTGCAAAGAGCCAGACACACCTGAGCAACTGAACAACAATAACAAGAAAATATTTTTAAAAATCAGGTTGCGATATAGTATGTGTGCTAGTCAAGATTCTGCAGAGAAACAGAACAGAGTATATATGTATATACACACCACACACACATATATAAAGAGATTTGTTTTAGGGAAATGTCCTGGTTGATTATAGAGCCTGAGGAATCCCAAGATCTGTGGACAGTAAGCTAGAGACCCAGAAAAGCCAACGGTGTAAGTTCCTGCCCCAAATCTGGAAAAGTTGAGATCCAAGAATGGCTGATGTTTCAGTTCAAGTCCAAATGCAGGAAAAGAGTTCTGAGAATAGAACCTTGGGCAACAATGATATTAAAAGATTTGGTTGAGGAGGAGGAGCCTGCAGAGAAGACTAAGAAAGAGTAATACTAACAATACGGGGAAGAAAAAAAAACAAGAATACTACCATGGAAGTCAAGAAAGAAGAAAGTTTTAATTAAATGGGAGCAGCCAACAGTATCAATGGAACAGAAAATGAAATTGTGTAGTAATTGAGATGTGTACATTGAATTTGACAATTAAGAAAGGACCTCAAAGTAGTTTCAGCCAGATTGCAACAGGTTGTAATAGACTGAGGAGTTCATATGGCAGTGAGATAATAAAATGCATATGATGATCAAAGACATGTTTTTGTGAGGATTTTTCATTAGCTTTTTTTTCTGTTGTAATTAGAATGAGGCTTGGCTGTCTTTAAATGGCAACTCCAGTATTCTTGCCTGGGAAATTCCATGGACAGAGGAGCCTGGTCATAGGGTCACAGTCCATGGGGTCACAAAAGAGTCAGACATGACTTAGCAACTAAACAACAACATCTTTAAATACTAAGGGTAAGAAACTAGGAGACTGGGAAAGATTAAAGGTAATTCTGCTTGCTTGGAGCAAGCAGAAAGTAAGTGACAATTTCAGAGCATATGTGAAGGAGTAAGATGCAGATCACAGGTTGAAAGGAAGACAAGGATAAGTCTAGATGCATGTTTATTTGTCACCATGCCAAGGCAGAAAATTTGGGGTACTCCTTCTTCCATACAGCTTCTATTATTTTGGTGATAGAGGAAGCAAGCAATCTACTGTACGAGTAAGGGGTTGATGAGATACAGAAGGAGTCTGAGAGGTTAAAGTTTGGAATAGGCATTAAAGGAATGGGGAATATTACTAACCAAGGCCGTATGGAGGGACTTCTGGATAGTGTTGTGGTTCTAGATTTTAAGATCAAGCTTTTATAGGAGCCCCAGTGTGGCTGTGTGATTATTTATTTCTAAGTTGAGCAACCTGGGCATAGAAGAAGAGATATGATGACCTGAAATATTAATACAATTTTGTTCAATGAATAAAATTTGATAGACTACTGGAGAAAAAT